>LPNX010092775.1:8473-26104 GCA_001517045.1 Pseudotsuga menziesii | reverse complement strand
TGATGGTTAAGATGAAAAATGATGAGATCTCTAAATATTTTGAGGGATGTGATCCTAAACATAAATCTGAACTGATTGAAATCATTTCTGAGTATGATGGTTTGTTTCAAGATCCGAAGGGGTTACCACCAAAGAGAGAGATTCAGCATGAGATACATTTGGAGCAGGATGTGCCACTCCTAAACATAGCCATGTACCGGATGTCTGTAATGTAGAACGAGGAAATCAAGAAGCAAGTTCAGGAGCTGATTGATAAAGGGGTAGTCCGGTCAAGTACTTCTCCTTGTGGCTCTCCTATAGTCTTGGTTCCGAAGAAGGATGGGTCTTGGAGGATGTGCATTGACTATAGGGCCCTTAACAAGATCACCATTAAAAATAGATATCCTCTTCCTCGCATTGATGATTTGCTTGATTAGTTGAAACATGCAACTTACTTTACAAAATTGGATCTGCGTAGTGGGTATCATCAAATCTGGGTTGCTGAAAATGATGCCAGGAAAACAACGTTTAAAACAAAACAGGGTTTGTATGAATGGCTTGTGATGCCTTTCGGAATCTGTAACGCACCTGCTACTTTCATGTGGGTCATGAATGATGTCTTTCATCCATTCATTGATGATTTTGTAATTGTATATCTGGATGATATCCTAGTGTTTAGCAAAACCTGGGAAGAGCATATTGTACATGTGAAAAAAGCTTTAGATGTACCGAGGAAGGAGAAGCTTTCTGTAAAAATGTCTAAATGTGAGTTTGCTAAAACTTCTTTAGTATATCTGGGCCATATTATTGGTGGAGGCCACCTGCGAGTGGACCCAGCCAAGGTTGCTATCATTGTAAACTGGCCACGGCCTAAAACCGTTACTGAAATAAGAATTTTTATGGGTGCGGTTCAGTATTGGAGGAAATTCATTTCTGGATTTCTTTCCATTGCTGCGCCATTACATGCATTGACAAGCGTCAAATAAATTTTCCAATGGGGAGGCAAGCATCAGAGAGCCTTCGACACTTTGAAGGAAAGGATTAGCACAACACCAGTTCTGACATTGCCAGATTTGCATCAGCCATTTGAGATCGAGACCGATGCCAACGGGTTTGCCATGGGATTCGTTTTGATGCAAGGGAGGAAGCCAGTCTGTTACCATTCAGAAATGTTCTCTACTACGTTAAGTAACTATCTGAATTATGACAAAGAGTTGTATGCTTTAGTACAGAGTGTGAAGAAGTGGAAACATTATATCATAGGAAAAGAAACAGTCATACATACTGACCACCAGCCACTTCAATATTTGCAATCTCAAACTAAAGTACAGCAAAGTAGGCATTTAAGATGGATGGGATTCTTGCAACAGTTTCATCTCGTAATCAAGTACAAAAAGGGAATTCTTAATAAAGTAGCAGACATGTTATCGAGGCCACATACCAACACTTCAATCATTCTTCAAAACAGTTCATTAACACATGAAATTTATATTGAACAGTATGCAGAAGATAAATATTTTAAGAAAGTATATGCATCAATGATACATCGTAAACAGGAAGAGAACTATTATGTGCATAATCAACTCCTGTATCATCTCGATAAGCTCTATATTCCAGAGAAAGAGAGAGTGCATGTGATCCGAGAAGCACATAGTTCATTGATTGAAGGACATTTTGGTGTAAGTAAAACGTTGACAATATTGCAGAATCACTGTTATTGGCCTCAGATGCAAGAAACTGTAGCTAAATATATACGAGGATGTGTTATGTGTGCAACAAGTAAGCCAAGCAATAGGAAATTGGGTTTGTACACACCGCTTCCTGTTTCTTCTCATCCTTGGGAAAGTATTTCTATGGACTTTGTTGGAGGACTACCTATGTCTAGAAAAGGGCATGATTACCTATATGGTGTTGTGGACAGATTCAGCAAAATGTGTATCTTAATGCCATGTAACAAACAGATCATTGCTGAACAAACAACTCATCTATTCTTTCAGAATGTTTGGGTACATTTTGGGCTACCCATGTCTATTGTATCTAATTGGGATTCTCGGTTCTTGGGAGAATTCTGGTCAACTTTATGGGAGCTTATGGATACCAAACTTAAGAAAAGTACAGCTTTTCATCCACAGACCGATGGGCAAATAGAGGTAGTAAACAGAACCGTGGTTCAACTGCTCAAAGGATATTGTAGTAAACATCCTAAACTTTGGGATGAGCAGTTGTAGTATATACAGCATGCATACAATCATGCAGTTCATTCTTCCACGAAAATACCTCCTTTTCAAACTTGTTTTGGTTAGCTGCCAAAGACACAGATGGACTTCTCTTTTGGCAAAGATGCAGTGGATGGACATCATGATGCAGTGGATGGACTTCATGATGCAGATAAATCTCTAAGGTTCATTCATAGAATCCAAGTGGTGCAGCAGGAAGTTCAGGAATAGTTGGAGAAGATCCAGGCGAAGTACAAACCCAGGCATAACAAGCATCAGGTTGATCATCAATTCCAGGTTGGTGATAGAGTTTGGTTACATATCACTAAAAAAAGAATGAAAGGTGAAGGTAAAAAGCTTAAGCCTATTAGGTATGGTCCTTTTGAGATCTTGGAAAAGATCAGTACTAATGCTTTTCACTTGAAGTTACCTCCATACATGCAAATATATTCAGTTTTCAATGTTGAGAATCTTAAATTGAATGAGCCTCCTATGATCATGGATGAGGACACTAACATGCAGATTCCTTCAATTGATGATATGGCACCTGAATACATGAAAGAGTTGCAGGATGATGTTCTTCTTGACAGAAATATAAGGACTTCGTGACGGGGGAATGTTGGGTACCTTCTAGTGGGGCTTAAAGGCATGCATCCTAGCAAAGAAAGATGGATGGAGATTGGGAAAGTGAGGGAGCTGTACCCTCACTTACTTGCAGAATGATTCAAGATTTTGGTGCTCCAAAAGATCTTCAATGGGGAGGAATGATCCGGTGGATTATTCATCTTCAAAATTACAATGATCCAACATGGTACAATAGCTATTAATTTATGGTTCAAAGAACATAACATATGCTAAACATAGTGCATGACTAGCCTTAAGGACCACGCAATGCGACAGAACATCATGCTGCTTGCACAGCTTGCATGGGTCATGCAGCTTGCGCAGTGATAGTATGCTGCGCAGTTACCACATGGTATGCAGTTATGGCAAGAACTGCGTAGTTATCGCATGGTGCACAGTTATGGCATGGGCCGTGCAGTTGTAACATGATCACGTAGTTAGTTGGAAACGTTCTGGCGGTCAGATGAGGGTGTGCAATCATGTTGTTGTGACATACATATCACGCTTGCTATGACATACATATTGTGGTTGTTGTGACATAGATGTCCTGTTTGCTGCAACCTGTGTATATCGATTGCTACGACATACATATTGCGGTTGCTGTGACATAGATGTCCCGTTTGCTACGACCTGTGTATATCGATTGCTGGAACATTGTGAAATTGATGGTGACATCAAACGGTTACATTACATGTGGCATATCCTGATTGCAGGTTATTGTAACATGTTGTGAGTCAACACATGCACGTGGAGTTGGTTGCAACGTTTCGGGAATATGGAACGTCATGGTAACATAACGCTTGTGCAGAGATTTGGCGGGATTCCATGGTTCAGTTTAGCATATGGTTGTAATGAAAATAAAGAAGATAACAACTATAGCAGGGGAAAGGAACCTGTTACTTGTCCTCCGACTGAACTCTTAAATAGAGGACTTCTGGCCACATCAGGAGACAGAAGAGAGGAGATTCAGATCGCGTTAGAGCATAGAGCTTCATTTTGCTGTTATGAGAAGCTTGGGGAGTTGCTGTGAAGTGCGCAGATGCCGTTTCTTTTGAATTCGACATTCTCTGTTATATTTTAGCTTTCTTTTCCTTTTGAAGGCTAATTGTGATTTTCAGAAGAGAGGTCTTAAATACTTTGTACAACATTCTGTTTACAGTTGCTGACATTGATTCCAGAACCATTTTTGTACCATCTTAAAGAGATTAATTGGATCGATACCCATTGGAGAGGGACCTAGAGACGTAGCCCAGTGGAGGCGGTGAACTTCGTTATCAACTTCTGTTTTGTGGCTCTCTGATTCTATGTTTGTTTTTCCCACGTCTATTTATCAGTTTTGCTTTTCATTTATGTTTTAAGCATTTAATTAATGTTAATGCTGGTTTATGAATTAAGCAAACTGAAAAACACATTCTTTACATAAAATTTTAATCCACTCAAATTGAGGTCCGACGAATCAATTTCTATCCCACATTACTATTGTTTTGATTTCACATGTACATGTTGTTAGATTCCTTACTCTCTAACATGGATAAGTAGATGATGTTCTAGTAGCTTTGATGTGTTTACATGTTTGATCTGGTTGTAGGTACATAGGTTTACTATCGAAGCAGCATTCCAAGTGTCTACCACATCCAGGGAGGGTCTTAATCCTTTGTCGTTCACTCATTTGTTCTGGATCTGAACAATTTAGACCAGAGGAATAGTTGCTGTCTGCAGAAGGTGAAATATTCCTACTTACAAATCTGGGGAATCCACTGGGGAATAGATATATGTATTAGTTGATCTGACATTCCTCAGTTCTTCAACTCTTTTTCGAATCCAAGCTCCATCTCCAACTCTCTCCTGTCATATCTGCTATATGACTCAGTGAATTTTGGTTTGAAACTTCTAGATCTATCTAGATATGAATTATTTTGACCTTTTGTGCTCTTTTTTATTCTCAATCTATCAGTTTTTACTTTGATCTGATCTTTTTCTAACTTGATCTATTGTTCTCCTTTGTGTTTTGGACTTACACAGGGAACCTCTCTTATGTAGTTGGCGAGAAGCGATGCCACCACTTGAACCTAGTTAGCAGCATGCAGTGCCACCTCCTGAGTCATGTTGGTGAGAAGCAGTGCTGGTCCAAAACTGCTCTGTCAAGACCCTTGCAATGCGGTGCTAGGTAGGCCTTATTCCAAGACCAATTTTTCTCATTTTTTGCAAAATAATTGAGTTGATTTTCTTTCAGCCCTACACTGTTAGGATTATGTGTTAGAATCTAATGCTTGTGGTTTGAAATTTTATGGTTAAAGATTGGTTTGATTGGAAACTTAAAAAGCAACACTCGCCTCCTGGAATTTTATTCCTGTTTCAGGAGAAAATCCAATGGAAGCTATTGAACAAGGAGCTGCTACCACCTCCCAAGTGGGAGATAATGTGGGTGCAAAAAGTGGAGGACCATATTCTTCACACTCGCCTCCCTTGGTCCAACAACCTTGTCGGGGAAATACCTCGTTCCATTCTCCCATAGAAGGTCATGTTGATGATACTACCCGTCTGGCTTATGGTCCGAATGCTCCATTTTGGGATACCTCTATAAGATAGGCCATTGCCTCATTTAGAACCCATTTAAAATTTTTTGAAGAATTTTCTCCAGATGAAGAAGAATTTAGACAATACGATTCAGTCATTCCTTGTGCATGGGATATTGAGAAGAAAATAGATGATATATTGGGCACACCACCACCACTTCCCATAGCTCTACCTGTGGGATATCATTCACTTGCCGATTCTATGAAACCCATTGAAATGATTATAGATCACACAGTGACTCCACACAACCCAGGACAAATTTCCAACCCCACCACCTCCTATGTTATGTTTCTTCCTAATCCTCCTAGGTTTTCTGTACCTGGGGCTCAACCTTCAATTCCTGTTTCATCATTACATTCTACTGCCGGGGGGAAACCCCTAACATGACCTATGTTATCTCACACCAGAATTATACCTAGTCAAGGACATACCTCTAATATAGAACAATCTACAGTTTATGTCCCTCCCACTGATACTAATGTGGTTAATCCCCCATCCAGTTCAGGTCAGCCCTTGGGGGAAAAAACTGTAACCATTCAATCTTCTGGAGGTTATGGTTATCAAATACCTGTAGGAAATATTAATTATCGACCCAATCCTATAGCATTACCTTATGCCAAAATTCCATACCCTAGTAATACTTTTACACTGTGGGGGCAGCCTAACTGGTCTTACATGATAGCTATGGAGGGGATACCCAAACATACTGTGGGAGGAGCCAAAGGACCACCTCATGGAGGTCCTCCCGCTGGGGGGCCTAATAGTCCTGGAGGGATTGGTGGCTTTCCTCCTTATGGTCTTGGTTGTCCTTGGGGGCTAGTGGATTTCCCCCTAATGGCCTTGGAGGGTCTGGTGTCCCTCCTCCTATTAGTTCCAGAGGATTTAGAGGTTTACCTCCCAGCAGCAATAGAGAGTCTAGTGGTCTTCCTCTTGGTGGTCCTGGTGGTATTGGTGGTCCCAATGGTCCTGGTGGTCCCGGAGGCCCTGGTGGTTCTAATGGTCCTGATCCTGAAAATCCAGCCCCATGGGTGGATTTCCCAGTAGTTTTTCATCACAACAACCTGTCTATCAGTATACTTATGGTCCTACTGGTAATTATATGCCATATCAATTTTACCGGTATGTGCAACCTAACCGTTAGTTACCTTTCCTAACAACTTTGGAATTTCCTGACTTGTCCAAGTTGATTAATGACCCCATTCAAAACAATCCCTCGTGGCCTCCCATTTCGGTAAAGTTGCCATCAGACATCCCAAAGTTCATTGGGAAGCAAGGAGACGATCTGAAAAACCATGTCATGACATTCCATCTGTGGTGTTCCTCAAAATCCCTCATGGATGATTCAGTTCAGTTATGACTTTTTCAGTGAACTTTAACCGGTACAGCTGTGAAATGGTACATTGAAATTCCACAACATTCGTTTGCGGATTTTGGCTCCTTGGCAACCATGTTTCTTACACACTTTCATCTCCCTATCTATTATGAAATGGGTACTGATCTCTTAACTTCTCTACAACATAACACCTCCACCCACATATATGATCATATCCATGAGTGGAGAAGGTGGAGAAGGCTTATTAAGGCCCCTATTCTGGATTAGTTATTAGCTGATTGGTTCACCAAATATTTGTTTCCTCCAATTGCCTGAGATATGGCTATGGCCAGTGTCGTTACTGAAGAGCAGGATATTAGTCGAGACCAGTATCTAAAGTTTGTTTATTCCTAGTCTGGAACTCTTTATGACTTGATTCCTCAAGCTCCTCATCCAAGCACCGATCCCACAAAGCCACCAGCGAAGGTACCTATTGATGGGATTGTTGGTTCAATCCAGTCCTCGACAGCAGTGAAACCTGCCAAGAAATATTATACTGCCACCCCTACTTCTTCGACTCCTAAGGTTTCGGCCAAGGTCAATTCTATTCAAAGTACTCAAACCTCGAGTACTAATAAAAATAAAGGTAAAAATAAGAATAAAAAACCCGAAAACCAACAGGAGAATCCAATCCCAACAAACAATGATAATGATAAAAGGAAGAGAAAATCAAAATATCCATGTCTACTATATGGATGTGACCATTTCACAAAAGAGTGTCCCCGTCAGGACAAAATCTCCCAATTTCTGAAATCAAATCTCGCACCCGTAGTACTCATGGATCCTTTTCCCTCTCAACAACAACTGATAAACCACATGTCTAATCAAGGTAACTCTAGTTCGTAGAGGAAATTGGTATGATGTCCTTAGATACCATTAGTCTACAAACTCATAGTCATAATTATGACAAACCCATAGACAAGAAAGAAGACCATTCTTCTTCAGGGAAAGCTCCCTCTACTTGTTCTCCGGAATCCTTGTCTACTATCCCCCTAACGATTGAGAAGCCTACTCTTGACATGATTTTGAGTCCACCCAAGAGTACTCTTCAGAAGGATGTATTTAACCCTAATTCCTAAGCTATTCAATTTTATAATGTAATTGAAGATATCTCTCAGGAACCTTGTGCAATGTCTACCTTAGAAGTACTCCAAAGTTGTCCTATACAACACAAAAACTTGTTAACGACATTAGAAACTTTAGACCTAGATAATACTAATTTGATTCATTTCAATATTGAGAATTATAAGTCTATGCTACCTCATAAACTTGCATTTAAAATCATCATGAAAGTAGTTGGAAAGAAGGTTTCTAGAACAGTACTAGATGAAGGAGATTCGACCTTGGTTTTGTCTCTGTCTTGTTGGAAAGCTCTCGGCTCTCCCAACCTTGTAACATCACCTATGACTCTGAAGGCCTTTGATGGATGAGGTTTCTAGCCCCATGGTCTCACATCATCCCTAACAGTCGAGCTTGGGGGAAAAATCGTTTATATTCAAGTAGAAGTGGTAGATGCCCCATTCGATTACAACCTCCTTCTAGGAAGAAATTGGTTTTATTCCATGACTGTTGTCGCTTCGATGGTATTTTGAACAGTCCAATTTCTGCATCTAGGGAGAATTTTTTCCATTGACCAGCTTGATTTCTATACACTGGATGTTACTACCTCTATGGCTAATAACATCCCCATGTTAGGCTAGTCCCCTCCTCCTTTATAGTCAATTGGGGTAGGCATGTTGAAGGATTCATCCCTTATGGGTATTTTTCCATCCACTCCTCCTAACACTGATACCGCGATAGTCCATATGATTGCCTCATTTGATTGTGAGCCTAAGGGCAAACAAGTTGTTGATTCCACCTTGTTGATTTCACATGAAGCAATGTAAGAAACCATTCAAACCCTTTCTAATGATCACACAGATGACGTTCATCTAGTGGCTTCGGATCCTTACAATTTACCTTACTGGTTTGAACCATTTCTTCCTATTCTAGATTATCTCTCTGAGACTTTTCCTTTCGATGTGTCCATTATGGAGATCATGAGTACGGATGAGTCCATTTGGGAGGATCACCATCATAGATGCATGTTCCTCCCTAACTCCAGTTTGGTTAACCATGATTATGCATCCCTGTTTCCTGTTGATATTGTCAACATACCCCAAAGTCCCATATTGTTGAAAGACATAGATTCTAAAGGAAACATTTGCACCATTACTCGAACGAATACGATTGCAATATCACCCAAAACTGGTACCATCAAGCATGTTCATGTTGGGTAGAACTACTCAGCAGATGAATCTGAAGCATATAAGGCACTTTTCAAATAATTCTGTGATGTTTTTTCTTGGTGATATGAAGAAATTATGGGGATTGACCCATCCATTATGGTCCACAAGATTAAAACCTATCCCACGACCAAGCTTGTCAGGAAAAAACTAAGGCAATTCCATCCATGGAAGACCACAGCTATTAAAGCTGAAATAGAGAAACTTCTCAAAGCTGGGTTTATTTATCCCATACCCCTGATGGAATGGGTATCGAATGTTGTCCCTGTCAATAAAAAATAGGGCGCCATTAGAGTCTATATTGACTTTAGGGATTTGAATAAAGCTTGTCCAAAGGCCAAATTTCCTACTCTGCACATCGATCAAATTATCGACAACTGTGCTGGAAGTGTCATCTTCTCATTTATGGATGGCTTCTCTAGCTATAATCAGATTGAGATATTACCCACTGATCATCACAAGATGGAATTCATTTTCCCATGGGGAACCTTTGCATATAAGAAGTTACCTTTTGGCTTGAAAAATGTTGGAGACACATTCCCATGTACAATGTCCTATGTGTTTCATGATATTAAACATATTGGTGAACCGTACCTTGACGACCTCCCTGCTCATTCACAGCGAAGAGAGGACCACCCTGCTCATCTTAGAGACATTTTCCTAAGATGTCGCCATTATAATATATGGCTCAATCCGCATAAATGTGTTTTTTGCATTGAGATGGGATGTCTGTTAGGCTTTGTGGTCTCTAAGGATAGCATCCAGATTGACCCCTTGAAAATTGCCGCCATTTGAGCTCTACTAGCCCCAACTAATCTCCTTGAACTCCAAAGTTTGCAAGGGAAGGAAAACTTTCTCCGTCATTTCGTGTGCAATTTCACAAAGAAAACGCACGGTTATATGTGTCTCCTTAAAAAGGACACCCCATTCTTTTGGGATGACCAATCCCAACGCATCTTTAATAATCTCAAACATGCTCTGACTCATTCACCCATGATACACCCCCCCATATTATTCAAAGAACATTTTATTGTATATTGCTGCCTCCATTACTACTATTGCTATGGTTTTGGTGCAGGAAAATCCCAACAATCAGGAACACATGATTTACTATGCGAGTAAGAATATTATGGATTCTGAAACCCGATATTCACACATGGAGAAGTTAGCATTAGCCACGGTCATTACTGTACAAAAATTTTGTCACTAGATTTTGCTCTGGACAACCACGGTATTGGTAGACCAGAATCCTATGTATTACATCCTGACTCGTCAGGTGCTTGGGGGAAAGTACTCCCGATTGATAGTCATACTATAGGATTTTGATTTGGAATTCACCAAAACCACACCAAAGAAATCCATGGTCTTTGTCGAGTTCATGTGTGATCTTCCCTATGCTTCGAAGGAATCTGAGCCCAGTGATTCATTTCTGGATGAATTCCTGTTCCTGATTAGAAATCTCGATCCATGGTATGGATATTTGCTTATTTATCTCCAAACAAAGCAATTTCATCCGCATTTATCCCGTGATGATCACCGCCATATCCGTCACCATGTGAAATACTACCTCATCCTGAATGATACCTTGTATAGACATGGGATTGATTATATTTTCTAGCGATGCCTCACCCATGAGGAGAATGAACATGTGTTGAATGATTTCCACTCTGGAGCATGTGGTGGTCATTTATCTGGGATGGCTACAACCCAGAAAATCCTTCGCGCTGGCTATTTCTGGCTCTCAATCTTCAAATATTGTTATGAGGCTGTTAAGAAATGCCCACATTGTAAAACATTTTTATCCCAAAAAGTGCACTCATCTTACTCTACTACACCCCATCATTTCCATTGATTTTATGCATTGCAAGCCTACCTCAGTCGGGGGGCATGGTTACATCATCGTAGCCATTGACTATTTTACAAAATGGGCTGAGGCCATGCCTACATATGCAGAAGATGGTAAGACTTGCGCGCTCTTCTTGTTCAATCATATCATAGCTAGATTTGGAGTCCTGCAGTCCATTGTTACTGATCACGGATCACATTTCTGTAATCAAATGATGGAGGAACTAAGTGCCAAGCTAGGTGTTCACCATGAAAACTCTACACCATATTATCTTCAAGCTAATGATCAAGTAGAGGCCATTAACAAAGTTTTGAAAACTATGCTTCGTCAGATGGTCGGAGATCATAAATCCAACTCGCACCACATTCTTTTCTCCTCTCTTTGGGATTATAGGACTTCGGTGAAAAATATACTGGTTTCACACTATTCCAGCTTGTCTATGGACTCGAAGTTGTCTTACCAATTCAATGTCAGATTCCATCTTTACAACTTGCCATCGAACTTCTCCCAGACACTTCCACAGAGGAAGAAATATTTTTGTACTTGAATAACCTTGATGACACTCGAAGAGATGCTACCTTGGCTAATGAGGCACATAAGAAATGCGTCAAGGTGCAATATGATAAATCCGTCCAATCTCGTGTCTTTAACAAGGGTGACCTAGTGTTGACTTATGACTAGAGAGATGAAAAACTAGGGAAAGGAAAGTTCGAGTCCATGTGGTACGATCCTTTCATCATTTCTAAAGCTTTAGAGAAAGGGGCCTATGAGCTCATTGAATACGATGGAATCCCTTTAGGGAAACCTTGCAATGGGTTGTACCTAAAGAGGTACAATGCCTAGGTCTTTCTTGGATAGTATCTTGTATATATGTATATTTCTTGACTTTCAGTGTGCTTTTAGTATTTTCAATATGGTTTTGAGTTTAGTGTCTACATCTGTTTATACCATGTTTTGGTCATGCAGAGTATATGGCTTTCTACGGCTTTGTTGATGGTGCTTGCCGCCACACCTTGAATCTCGCCTCGGCTACCTAGGTCCTCTATTCCCCGGCTGAATATTTGGTCGGTTTAGGATCGGTTTGTATTGGTCCCGCTACCAACAACATTATCGAGTATCGAGTAGTCATAGGTCTTTTGACTAAAGCTGACTCCTAATATATTCACAATCTGGTAGTTTTGATGGACTCACAACTCATGGTTTTTCATCTAAACCATGTTTATACCATTAGAAATCTTGTGCTTCTCTGCCTCTTCTGGAGGGTACGCTTGTTAGAAAGATCATTTGAAACCATCACTTATAGGCATATCCCTAGGGAACATAATGTAGTTGCTGACTCATTAGCTAATTACCTCCTAGATTGGCATATTTCCCATTCATGACGTTAAATCAAATATGGTTCATTGCAAATAAATAATTAAAGACACATAAAACTCATGTAAAATACATTTACCATTTGAGACATATAAATGCAAGGTAAAAGTATGTATATATATATAGACATGTTTACAAAAAATAAGTCACGAGACCTCATCTAAAAACCATAGGATTTCAGGAAAAAATTACCATACAAAATCCTGAAGCTATCATCTTTCAGTAGATATCTCATATACACAATGTCTAGTGATGTTCATGGTAGCACATCACTGACCAGGCTACTCTACGTAGCAGCTTACTAAACTGATATGGTACTCCCACTGTAGGTATCTAATACCTTAGAGGGAGGTCATGAATGGAAGCGTCAAGGATGTCTAAGGTCAACCTCTCCAAGTTTTCCTCTAACTCCCTGGTAATATCATTGCCCTATGGTACAAAGTGGGCTCCAGCTCATCTATCCAATGGGGAAGCTCCCCTAGGTCGTGCTCCTCCAACATTTACATGTAAATGTTTAGGCCCCATTACTTAACATAAAAATAAAAAACATTAAAAAGCATAAAAACATTTTTTCCAATCTATGGTTTCCTGCTTTTTACGAATGTCACCCCACTGTCCGCCAACTGGGAGCTGTAGGTTAGGGTCTCTACTGAAGTCCGCACCTACATAAGCATAATCCTCCACCATGAGGATCTGATCTTGGAGCAATCTGAAGAAAGGGTCACCGAACTTCACCTTCCCCCTGCCTGCTCCAGTACGAGCCATAATCTGGACCCACCTCTACACATGGGGGTCCCACACTCTCAGCTCTATGAAGACCACTTTCGGTCTCATTTATGGTACCTGCTCGAAGAAGAAGTAGGATAGGATGGAACCAAATCCAAACTGCTTCAGTTCCCCCTGTTGACAGTTAGTCAACTGATCCTTGAATATCGGAAGCAGGTCTTCCACCCAGTTGAATATTGTAGGTGCCATGGCCTCTATGGCATATAGCATGTGTGCCAAAGAATCTTGATGCACTCCCTAACTCTCGACCACTCTCTGCATAGTAAATAAGACAATATTTATAGGTCCATCCATCACTTCCATTATGGGGATTTTCTTCCCCGATGTCCTCATCCCTGGGATATAGTGACGGTCTATCAACTCTTATATGGTAATATCTTCTCCTCAGGAACCTGTCAGCGAGATGGGGGCACCCCATCTCAAGAGTCCAATTAAGAAGTAGATGTCCTATACGTCTACTATCAGAATATGAGCCTGTTGACGGGAGTATTTGACTAAGCCCGCAACGGGGGAAAACAACCCAGTCCGGGACCCTTAGAACAGGCTCCAAGCTGTTTGGAATAGTCGCTCCCAACAGGTTTAAAGGCTCTGTTGGCCTGGAATCCTAGAGGACTAATGATTACAATTAGTGCTGCTGATAGTTAGTGTCGGTCCTATACTTATAATTACAAGGATTAACCCAAGTTATATGTTACAAGGAACGAAAACTGTTAAGTAAAATCACTCACAACAATTAACTCTGAATACATAAATAAAACATAAATCTAGACAAGATTCGTATGCTACAAAGTCATGTTATATTTATATACAGAGGTACAGTAATTACACAGAAGGATAAACTGAATGTATTTAATGAAAAGGATCTAACTCAACAAGGTTCTTAGGATAGTACAAAAAGCAGAAACTGAATAAAATATAATTCTGATCTAATACCTATCCTGATCAGGAGCAAAAATTAATTTAACCTGTAACCAACTGATGTTGATAAAGACACTGTATGTAAACATTTGCTGATATTTAAAAAAAAATCAAATGTTGCAAATCATACAAGCATAATTACACATTATGTAACAATAATATCAATTATTAAATACAAAACATGACATACCAACACAGTTAAAAACAGGAACAGTCGATACCTGATAAATTATATTCGCACAATTCATCAAGGAAATTATAACAAACATTATAATATAGGAAAGAAAATATCAAAACTGAAAGATATAATCAGCCACATAAAAAGTTTTAAAACTGTAAATGTGTGTAAAATATCACCAGTTCAAACATTGTCACCACTGACAGATAACTGCCTAGAGGCACAGATAGAACGAACCAGCAGTTTTGTTCTTGCTTCCCCAGAGTATCGACCCCCTTCATATTCACTATCAGCCCTTTAAATACATTTTGAGTTTTCCCAAAATAACATTATCAAAAGCTAATAATCCAGATCGTGATCCCTAACTAATATCAAATAAAAAACGACAAGTGGAACATGTCGTTTTTTCAGCGAACGCACAACTATTCCATCCATCACATGGGATCGAAAACAAAAGAGTGGCACCTGTAATACTATCCGTCCGATATCGATTTGTCTCCAGAAATACAGGGATCGCCAATATACCCAAAATCCTCAAAATCGGGAAAAGAGATATTCATATTACTATCTGCGATACAACACACAAGAATTATAATTAAAAAATAATTGAAATAATAGCAAATGAAATCATCAACAAATAGAATCTAAATAATCAAATACCTGATCTTGATCAACAAAACAACATATCACCAAACACTATAGATTGACTGGGGCGTTGAAAACCTGAATATTAACTCCACTAGGTTGACTTGGTGAAGGAGCTTTAAACTGCATTAAGGCGATCTGAGCATTGAGCTCACGTAATTTTCTTTGCTCTTTTCATTTTCATCCTGTAACTTAAGCACCCGCCTGATAAGTTTGTTTTTATGGTTCCTCAGTCGCACAAGATGCTGATTACTTTCATCAAATTTTACTTTTAAACCCTCATTATCAACTCTCAATAAGTCTCGACTCGCCACTATTTCGTTCATCTTATCTTCCATTCGGCGAACCTTGTCTAACAGACAACTAATGACCATAGGGTGAATAGTTTCCCCAATTCCACGAGAAATAGAGGAAGTTGTTTTAACAGGCTTTTCTTTTACAACTGAACCAGTCGTACAATCAACTAGGACTTCCTGAACTTTCTTATCCACTGATGGAGGACTATCACGAACAAGAGTGACATCAACACCAGTCTCAATAGGTTGAACCTCTACAGACAGCGAAGGATTTTCAGAGATGCCTTCAGCAGTTACAGGGTGAATTTGTCTAGCTAGATCAGTATCGAAATCATGATGAATCGCCTCATCGTTAACAGGTAAAGGAGTACTGATTTCCTCTTCATCAATTACAATGGTTTCGAATGGAAGCTTAACATTCACAGGGTTTTGTGGGATCTTGGCTTTCTCCATACTCCTTGTTAGCCTTCTAGTCAACTTGGACTTAGATAATTTCCCTCGACGGTTACCAAATTTATCACTATTGTTTGATGGAGTGACGGGTGACAGAACTGAGATCTTCTTTACACGCCTAGACCCTGGAGATGTATGAGGAGTTCTCATTGGATCACCCATAGGTGCTTGAGAGGGTTCTGCACTCTTAAGGCTAGGGTTTAATGTAGGTTCGTTCAAAGGAGCCGAGCTTGAAACCCTATGCCTGCTACAGTCACCTGGACTGTTAAACATACAATGACAAAACTCTGAGAAACCATTTGATTCTAAGAACTGCTCCCAAGAGCGACCAAACTTCATTAGTTCATTCTCAATCAACATACGGACTAGCCCGTGGTGAAACAAACTGTGGCTTACATGTTTTGGTCCCTTCTTTATAGCGTTTGACATTTTAAACAAACTGTGTAGAAGATAGTAAGGGAGATTGATGGGAAATCCTATGAACGCAGCCATCAAACGAAGGTGTTATACATAGGCCGAGGACAACCGACCTTCGCAGGTTAAATACCTGTGAATTAAATCAAGCACGGGGCGCCAGTTTTTCAAGAAATACTTATGTGCAACTCCTGTCCGAAAGGAAATTTCTTGAGTCGGGTTCTTCAGCAACGATCTCCATTCCGTAATCTCCATTTTCTGATACTTAAACCACTTCTGCCCATCCAGAGACAGACCGGTTGCACTTGCAATCGACCTCTCATCAACCCAAAAGCACAAATCTCCCACTTCGGCTTGATAGTTTACCAGGGACAAAGCGAATACTCTGGTGACTTCTGGATTAGAATCAGAGAACTTCTCAAGGAATGGCAGCCACCCGACATATTTGACCTTTTGCAAAAGCCCAGGGTTCGAATTCAATAGGGTTAACTCATAGGGTTCGACTCTCACAACAGGGGCCATTACTGATTGTTTATAAACGCGAAACCATGCACAGAATACATGCCACCACCGGATTAACGACAGAAGAGCAGGTTGAGAGCGCTTGGAACCGAGACTCAGCAATGGTAAATAATACACAGGATAAGCCATACGTGAATGTAGGTGAAACCCCTACGGGTTCGGCATGAGCAGAGCCATCACTACTCGGAGTGCTGAACGCAAATGACAGTTGAAACCCTGAAAGACTAATTTTATCTCAATCAAGCCTGAATTAAATGACAGGAAAGCTCGAGGTGTACGTAATAACAGGTGCTCCACTGGTAAACAGCCACGACAAGGAATAGGTACGAGAGCTGAGACGTGGACAACAAGGTAAGTACGAGTGTCATAATAACACTCTGAATTCGTGATGAGTGTGACTCGTGCCATAGATCATTCCCCATAATGTGTTCGGCTCATTCATCAAAGGTGGTGAATTATCATATAACTCGACACTAGACCTTTGCATATTATCACATGCAAATTAATATCAATGCAAATAATGGTTAACAAACTTTAGGATATGGCATGCGAATCATGGATCTAGGCTTCTATAGAGTTCGACAAACCTTTGATCACCATTACCCGATTCTGCATAAAGATCATGCTACATGACCTTAGTAATATTTCTTATCAATGAAATCGACCAGAAACGGTGTTAATGTTTAAGAGAACCTGCACAACTAGGATATACAGCATCAAGCATAAAGACCATGAACACTCATGTATTAACATCCCTAGTTACAATTCATCCAAACCAGTAACTCAGAGATATTGATATCATTGATCCAATGTAACTTGCAAAGTTTGTTCAAAAAATGTTAACTTCAATAAATCAGTAGCCAAGGAAAAATCCTCCTTTCAGTAGCCGAATTTATCCCTTTTAAATTTTAAACATTTCATCGAACAAAATGGGATTTTGTTCGATGAAATAATGATTTTAGAAGGCTGTTGAGCAGGGGCACAACAGATGGCGACTTGCTGGACGAAACAGTTATCTCTGGTTATTTACCTGAAATCATGCAAGAAAAGAAATTAAATCCTTAACATAAGTCATCGCATAGATAATACTGCTTTAACATCTCAACCAGATTCAAAAATTTCATAGTCATAGACATTACCAGCGGA
>LPNX010092773.1:590937-618789 GCA_001517045.1 Pseudotsuga menziesii | reverse complement strand
TACTTGCAATAGGCAGTGCTCTGTAATGCACATGTGCAAGTCTTCTATGCCAAAGCTCATTTGGCTCTACTGTGTCATGGATCAAGGCTTGTTCTAGATGGATTTTCAATTTGTACAAGCCTCCTTCTTGTTCTCCAATCACTACCGCATAATCGATAGTATTTCCTTTTGGCCACATGATGACTTGACCATCTATGAATGCCACCCGCATTCCTTTTGCATCCAATGCTGAAATGGATAGAAGGTTCTTCTTCAGTCCTGGCACAAAAAATACTTCTTTCATTGTTAGGGACTTACCAGATTCTAGCTTGTATGAAGATTCCCCACTACCTTTTATTGGATATTGGTAGTCATCTCCTAATTTCACCTTGTGAGGTGATTCATGTTCTGACAGTCTTACAAAAGATTCCTTGAATCCCGTCATATGTTTGGAAGCACCACTATCTACGAGCCAATCATCACTTCCATGAGTAATGTTACCTATGAGAGCTGATATCAGTACATATTCATCCTCGCTTGAAGAATCTTCACTTTCATATCTGGATCTCTTTCTGGATGGTTCATCATCCTCTGCAGTATGAGCATGATGTCTTATTTTGTTGCTCTTCTTCATCTTCTTCTGTTTGTTAGGACAATCTTTTTCAAAGTGTCATGCTTCATCACAAGTATAGCATATGACCCTAGACATATCTCTTTTAGGATTATCTTTGTAAGTAGGCTTACCTCTGGAATGATGTTTCTTCTTTCCTGATGACTTGGAGTGAGACTTGGAGCGTACTGTAAGAGCTTGGTCTTCACTTCTCATCTTCTCTTCCTGAGATGCTATCCAAGCTTCTTCTTGACAGCATTCTTCCCATAGTCTGCTGAATTTGACTAACTTATTTCTGGCACAGATTCCTTGAATGAAAGCATCCCATGACCTAGGGAGGCCATTCAAAGTAGTCATGACAATCTTTGCCTTTTCCACTTCTTCATCAACAGCTTCTAATTGTTCCTTGATTTGAGAAACCCTTGTGAATTATGACTAGATAGTTTCTGCATTCTGAATCTTCACATTCTTCAGTTGGTTCCTCAGGGTCATCTTCCGATTGATGTTCTTTCCTTCAAACAATTTGGTTAGGGCATCAAACATAGCTTTAGGTGTCTTGAGAGAGGACACATGTGGTATAATATGATCCTTGATAGAATCAGCAATGATCCTCTTTGCCATAACCATCGTCTTCTTATGTAAGGCCTTTGCCTCATCTCCCTCTGGAACTGGAACCTCCTCATGAATGTAGGAGTCTAATTCATTCTCTTCCAGGACCAGGGAGATTCTATACTTCCAATATCGAAAGTTATCAACTCCCTCAAGCTTTTCATAAAGCTTGGTATGATGAGACATATTTAAATAAGAACCTCAAATGGAAATACAGAAGATTTTAGATCTTACCAGGTTCAAGATGTCGGATCTGAAACTTGAGCTGAAATCCTGCAGAGCTGGTTCAGGAGAAACTAGGGTTTTGCTTTCCCGGAGTTCTGTCAACCCAAATGCCTTCAAATTTGCTCCTAACTTCGATTTTGGGGAGGAGATCAATCTAGGCCTGGGCCCACTGAAAAATTCCTCTTTTGTAAAAATCCCTAATTTCCGACCCCAGTGACAGGTCCAAAACTGAAAAACCTCAGAATTTAATTCTGTTTCGACAGAAAGATGCGCCCTAGGGAGGAGAGCAATTCCACCTTACTTTTGCTGAAAATCTATCGAGGAAGATCCACAAACTAGGAAGCCCTAGTTCCCGCAGCTGCACAGTGTCTTCTTCTCAGGTTAGCTCTGATACCATGTTAGTTTTTCAACATTTAAGCTAGCATTATGTTAGGATCTTTTCACTAAGAGAATAACAAGGACAACAATAACATAAGCACACCACAAGAGACAAGAGACACAAAGAGTTTTGATCGGGGAAACCATAAATGGAGAAAACCCTGCAACTTCATCAAAGATAGAATCACCACAAGATGTAAGACCCCAAAATAGTAAGATGCACTCCCAACAGCAGAAGTCTTCTAGTCCCAGTATATTTCCTTCTCCACTAGTGCGCCACACTTGAGAGAGCAAGTGATGTGTTATGCAAGTGATGAATAGAGAGACTCTCGCTCTCTATTTATATTCTTCTGTTCACTTGAAGTGCATTTTCACACGTAGGCTCAACCAACAATTACTTACTCGAGCCTACACCTTAATTAGTGTATGATAACTCAAGTTCCCCGAAACTGTGGGGACTTACTTAATGACTTGACAAGACTTCTTTACATTATTAATCCTCCCGATCGGAACATCGGGGCATGACAACATGACTCAAATACATAATAGAAACATCCTGGAATAAACATCGGGTTACAATACATAAGACACATAGAAGAATACATTCCGAAGTTATATGTACATCAGCATTATCATTGGGTTCAATAATCTGTATATTAATTTTACTCACATTTTAACCTTGCTTATCTTTTATTTCTTCATTATTAATAACTTTAATGAATTTAAGAATAAAGAATGGGTTCATTTCTTCATATATCAATCCACTTTCTAAAACGACTTCCTGGATAATAATAATGTGTAAGAAAAATAAGTTTCATACATTAAACCATTCACATAAATAAAAAGATATTGGATTGTATTACATAACAAAAAAAGGTGTAGCCAAGGTAGAGGAATTGGATTCCATTTATTGAACATGACAATATAGTAGTCAAGAACACTAGTAAAATATATATTTTAAGAAACTCAAAAAATGGTGTAGCCTATTTAGATAAAACCGACATAGATGGTTTTCCTCATCTA
The DNA here is from genome assembly GCA_001517045.1 of Pseudotsuga menziesii. NCBI lineage: Eukaryota > Viridiplantae > Streptophyta > Pinopsida > Pinales > Pinaceae > Pseudotsuga > Pseudotsuga menziesii. The sequence continues at coordinate 615,965 of LPNX010092773.1, read as the reverse complement.
CTTGATGTTCCTTGACAAGTTGACTCTTCCTCACTCTGCTTATCAGGTGAATCATCATCTTCTCTTTTGCAATATATATGCGCAGTGCTACATGTGCCAAAATTATTCTCTTCATGACTTCCAATGCTACCATTTTCAACATGGTCACCTTTATGCTTCTCCACCGAGCTGGAAAATACCATGGGCATAAGTTTCTTGGGCTTACACAATTTGAAAGCTATCTTGCGGTTTCACATGGTTCTTGGAATTGCAAAGGAAATATTAATATGTGATGGTCCCTCATTACTTATGAATGTGGGCAATTTATTGCCACCATTCATATTCTTCTCATTGTCACTTTTGATGTAGAAAAAAGAAGCAGCCAGAGGCAGTCCAAAGCCATTCATCTGAGAAAATTATTTGGTACTGAAGTTTTCCCTCAAGAGAGGCATAGCCATGGCCTGATATTCTGGAGTCATGTTTTATAATTTTTTATTTAGTTTTTTGTATTACCTCTTGGTGTTTATATAGTCATTGATTTTTATGTAGTTCTTTGTATTACCTCTTGGTGTTTATATAGTTATTCGTTTTAAATATTTGGAGATTATTTTTTGTGTATTGGGCATATCTTCATTGGTATCCTCTCTCTGTGGCTGCAATACATTAGCTTCCCTCATTCCCTTCACCCTGCAAACTTGGCTTGACCCGTCTCTCCCAGCTTGTGACTAATCAGCTAGGGTTAGGGCATGTTATTTTCAAGCTGAGATTCATATTTATCAAATACATTAATACTTTACATGAATTATTTTGAATGATTATTAATTAGCATGTTTTATAAATATTATTTTAAGGTATTTGCAAATGTCAATTAATTATTTAGATATTATTTCAATATTTGCGTGTTTGAGCTATTATTTGCATATTAATTATTATTAATGGTCGACAAAATATATTTATTACTTTCTACTTTTTAGAAGTAAACAATAACGTTACAACAACTCCATCATAATCGGAAATATTATTTATAGTCGACATTTACAAGAGGAATGTTACATAATGTTACATAAAATAAGACCCTTATGTTTACATTTTGTCTCAAATGTTTAATTGGTAATGAGTGCGACCCTCAAGGTCTTAGCTTCAAAATACTCTGTGGTTACTCTTTGGTTTACAGGCTTCCATTTTGTGGTTGTATTATGACCTTGCATATCTTTTATGAATATCATTTTTATGAAATAAATCTTATGTCCTTGAATGAGAATAACTATCCTAGATCCAAATCCTAGGCTCTATCAAGCATGGAGAGGGATCAAATATCTTGAGGTGCAAACCTCTTCTCAGGTATTGCAGGAAAGGAGCTATTCTAGGAGAGGTTTGCACCTCGGGATATTTGATCCCTCTCAGTGCTTGATAGAGCCTAGGATTTTGATCTAGGTTGGTTCCATTCGTGGTCAGTGACACAAAACTTGAGTTTGATCAACATTGAAAGGAACAGGTTATGTTGAAAACATAGATGCAATCATATAATTTGTAGGATTAGCTAATGTTTTATATATTTTCAATTGTTGTCAAAAGATTCTCTACCTTGATTATTCTACTCTCTCTCTTTATTAAATGTCCTTCTAAATCTAGTTTGACTCTAGGTAATTTGTGTTGATTGTTCCTAATTGTAACTTGAACCTTCAAATGCAATTTGGCATTCTAAATATAGAACTCTGTCAAAAAACCATTGTGTTTTTATTGCAAGAGTATTTTTTAAATTCTCAGTATAGAACTCTCTCAAAATAACATTGTTCTTTTATTGCACAAGTATTTTTAACATATTGATAGAGAAAGAAAATTCTTTACTAATGAGTCATTTCCCTTAACTAAACTTATTTTCAACTATACATATCAACTCTTACAACTATTTTCTGTTTCTTCCTCGGCAATTGCATTTGGTCTTTTAGATTTCCATGCAATATTTATATCAATGCACTCACTGATCTATCTCTCTCTCTTTACATTCAGTCTATTTATCTTTGTAGTTTGATGAGTTTGTTGTCGATATGGACTCAATGTCCATAACAATAATGTAATTATTCCACCAGGAATATTGTTTAGGTATATGAATTGATGAGGGATAAAATATACTTTGAAATGCAAATTAAGATATAGGTGGATCAAAATATTAAGATTGTAGGTGTTCAAATTTGCATTTTAATGGTTTTTTATTATTTAAATGCTGGTAATGAGGAGAAATAAGATAATTTGAAGGTTTCGGTAACAAAAAAAACAAGGATTTTATGACCTAATATGTAGCACACCCTGTAAATAAGGATCTATTTATCCAGTAATAGTACTACTATAAACTTTTTAGAAACTTTAAAGTATAAGAATGAATTTAGAATTTGAGCATATCTTAATTTTGTTTCATTATGATTCATGAATGGATGGTACAATGCTCATGAAAAAACAATCTTGGGAACTAAAAGTATTGATTACTGTTTGAAATAATATATTTTTTGAAATTTTAGAATTTTTTTGAGTGGTTTATTTTCTTTTATTTTTTTAAAATAAAATTAGGTTAAAAAATTTAACAAATCTCCTTAAGTGCAATTTACCATGGGTTGTTTAAGAATCCTTGCATGGTTGTTTAGGAGGACTTGCACATGGTTTTAAAACCATGTGCAAGGCCAACATATTTTTACGGATAATTACATGGGGTCAAGTTTTCTATTGACATTACATGTGTCGAGGGAATATCCATGTAAGATTACTATATTTAGTTGATGTACTCGAATAATAGTTGTTAAATAACTCAACACAATTAACAATCTCTGAAGTAAATAACATGATAATCAATTAAAATAATAATCTACTATCATTAGAGGGATCAAATACACACCGAAATTGGAGGAATTCGCCTACCAATCATTCTCAATAGTGAAATGTGTAATTAATTTTTTTCAATGTCTGTGTAGGAATTAGAGGGATCAATTCCACTCAAGAATTAGAGGGATTTTCCTACCAATCATTCTCAAGACTGAAATGTGCAATTAATTTTTTCAATGTCTGTAGATTCGTTCATTAGTGGAAATATATACGATCCAATTCCTCAGCTGGGACGTGAGCAATGAGATGCTTCATTTCTCATTTTTTGAGGACAGGTTAGGACCCAACACGTCCGCTAATTTATTTCAGCTCACTTAGTATTGGATCCATGAACCCCCATGTTAATGAATGAATACAATACAATCGAGAACTGCAATAACCTGAAGGCCATACCTGATGCATATCTGAAGAAGCTCAGTGACAGAAGACGACCATTGCTCATGGAAGGAATAGGGTTGGAATCCCATTTTTCAGAACCCAATATACCATTCATGCACTCTATACTGGAAAAATTGGGCTCTACGGGTTTACCAATCTGGCTTACAAAAGTCAATATTACAAATATAGGCAACCAAACCAAACATGTAAGTAAGTTTTCGATATTTTACTAGTTTCAATTGATGTTCACAAACATTTCAATACCAGTTTGTGTTTGATTTGCAGCTTTTGATTTAAATTCTTATGAAGAGAGATTGATTGAATAGAATTCCATGCATAAATATGGAGAACCATCCTTTAATTTATACACGAAGTTTTTTATTCATAATCTATAATAAATTAGAGCTTAAAACCAACATGGACTGATGAAGTTTAATGTAATAGGGAGAGTATTGGGAACAAGTATTACGTGAAGAATTGTCTCACATGATCGTGATGGGTATCATTATGTGGTCGACATTAAATCCCTATGGATGTTACACTATGTGTCTCACAGACAATGATTTCAACAATATTCCAACGGAAAATGTGATGGACAAATTACTGGAAGAATGGAGTACCACAGGTATTACTGGGTTCACTGATGAGAAAGGGACCTTCAACTTCTCAGGATTTTTTGGGTAGTATACATCCACTGTAATGCATCCCAACATTATTAGTACAACTTTTTTCAAAGTCTCTATGTACGAAGCTCTTGTATACCAACCACAACATATAAATATTCGTGTCTAACCATTTTAACAAAGCTAAAGTTTAACTCAGTTTTTTTGTTGGTATAACTAAAAAAAATGGATTTCTGAAAATTGTGTGTATAATTTGGTGTGTAATACACTCATCCATAATAATAAAAATATATGAAATTACTTCATAAAATAAAATAAAAATGAAAATTGTGTGTATAATCTGGCCCTGCTTTGATGTTCTTGCTCTCATTGAAATTATTCTCTGTATAATCCAACGCCTACTTTCGGAATTGAACAACCAATAAGGTATGAGTATAAGGTTGAGATGCAAGTATTTTCATTATCAAATACATTAATATTTTAAGTGAATTATTTTGAATCGTTATTAATTAGCATATTTTATAAATAGTATTTTAAGGTGTTTGTATATGTGAATTAATTATTTAGATATTATTTTGTTGTTTGCATGTTTGAGTTATGATCTGCATATTAGTTATTATTAATGGCCCACAAAATATATTTATTACATTTTACTTTTTAGACTTAAAAAGTAACATTACAACATCTACATCATAATAGGCAAGTAAAAAGTAAATATATAGTGTATATTTACAAGAGGAACTTATCCGTATTTATGCAGGAATGAAACATAATACACAAATAACCATAGAAACAAATATGCAACAGAAATAACACTTCATTTCATTAATCAATAACTGAAACTTGTTTACATACAGAATGGAAATAAACTAGCTAGAGTATTGGTAGCTTATCTCTGAGAAGAGATGTGGCGGCTACATGCCTCTGAACTCTGTGTTACAATGAGGCTCGAAGGCCTATATATTATTGAGAAACAATGAAAAACCTACACATCCAAAAACCTAACCCTAGGAGGTGGAATGCCTTAATTTGGGCCCCGTTGGGTAACTTGGTACATCAATTGCCCGGGGTCGTAACTTTAGCATACTACCTCCGTTTGACGTGCATGATACATCATTAGAAAGATCTGTTTAAGGAATACATCCATTAACAAGAAATATCAAGTATGAAATGGACTCCTACTTGATCGACCATTCGATGCCGAAAAAACATCATTTAGGGCCTCAAAACGGCTCTGGAAGTTTGGGACCCAAAAAATGCCAAAAATAGTAAATTGTGCTACAATTAAGGAAACTGAAAAACTGAAAGAAACAATGTTGGGGGTCCAAGAGGAATAGATGGGTGGCCACCAATATCCTCCTAGATCATTTTCCCCCCCTTAGGAAGTAATGGTCCCCATTGCGTTGAGTTCCTCCATGAGATGAGGAAACTACTATTGAACTTGGTCCCTGGTGAGCCACTTTCCCTGGTGAAGAAGTTGGCCTACTTTGACAACTCGATATAGCAGGATCTTATACTGGTGGGTTTTCTTGATCTATGTGTCCATAATCCGATCAGTTGTGGGTTATTCCATGCAGTCGGGGTTTAACTCTGTTGATGTGAGTTGTTATGCCACGTCTTATGTGTCCAGTAGAGGTGGAAAGTAGGGCTGAAGGGGGTCCACATTGAACACTGGGTGCAGACCAAGGAATGGTGGAATACTAATCTTGAAGCCATTATCCCTGAAAGCCTTGGTGATGGTGTATGGCCCATATCGGAGTGGGTGAAGCTTGCGGTGGGGTCCAACGATGCGCTCCTTCTGCAAATGTAACCACACTTTGTCGCCCACCTAGAAGTTGCGTTGCACCTGATGTTCATCATGTCACTACTTGTACTTAGCATTGGATCTGTCCAATATGTCATGAACCTATTGGAAAATGTGTTGAATGCGCTCAATGAAGTTGTTTTCCTTGGAAACTTCAGACTAGATATGAGCTGAATCAGCCTGAGTAGTTGCAAATGACATGGCTACATCAATGGGACATAATGGTTGGAATCCCAAGCCCACCTGAAATGGGCTGTGGTTGGTTGAGCTATGTAGGGCTTGGTTATAGCTATGTTGTACATGGGGGAGGCTCTCATCCCATGTGCATGGATGTTTTGAGTTGTACATGCACAAAATGTGTACGATCATCCGGTTGACAACCTCTGTCTTGCCATCAATCTGGGGATGGAAAGCTGTGGAATTTATGAGGTTGGTGTCGAGCATTGACCATAGGATAGACCATAATGTACTAAGGAACCTGCTATCTCAGTCTGTGATTATAGACTGTGGGATCCCAAAATGTACGCACACTCGTTCAAAGAAGAGTTTAGCAGTGGCTTCTGTTGTATATTCTTCTTACAGGCCGCCATTATGGCCATATTTGAGAATCTGTCAACGACCACAAACACACAGTTTTTTTTGTGCTTAGTATAAGGAAATCCTAACATGTAATCCATGGATATGGATTCCCAAGGTCGACTAGGGGTAGGCAATGGAGTATAGAGGCCTTGCTTCTTGATGGATGGTTTGGCAATGGCACAGGCAGTGCAAGATCGGATGTACTTCTTGACATCCTGTTGAAGTTTTGGCTAATAGAAATACTTCTGCAGTACTATCACTATTTTATAGACCCCAAAATGCACAGCAACCCGACTGTAATTGTTGTACAGGATTACACACCTAATAACCATAGGTATGGGGTTACCAACATACTCAATCAACTTGCATACAATTGAATCTAAAGTGCAGTAAAGGAAATAGGAGGAATAGAAAGAATTACTCGATTAACGAAGGTCGGTCCTTGCTAGTCCTCTTCCGCTCTGCTTCACCTCCAAAGTATTCAAGGTTGCTCCTCTTTCACCTATCAAGAAACAATCTTCCAAATACAAGATGATTCATATATATATAAGCAGGTTAGATAAATCACATATAAGATGCATAAACATAAACATTTATCAAACCAAGATACATGAAACACATATGGAAGAAGGATTCTCTTTATTATCAACAATGGAAAGAGTTCAGATTACAACCCAACGCCTGAGACAAGGACTCCTCTGCAACCAAAGGATTCCGAGTTCCACTGCTCCAAAGACTTCTGTATACAATCCACCAGCATAACTTTGCTCTCCAAAAGTATATCCAACACCCTCCCCAAGGCCTGTATTTATATGGAAGAAATAAGGCATTTTTGAAGGTTGAGGAGGTTGAGACAGTTAAGAGGATTAAGGGAAATGACTTAACTAATATCAGATAAACGCGTGTTTTATTTTTAAATGTCAAAGATAGGAATCCACGGGTATGTAGAAGAACAACTCACGTATGATCCGTGAATTTCTATAATGGAAACCCGCGAATACATCCATCCGCGACTTGCAAACAACAACACTTGCTGATGATCCGTGAGTTGCATAAGGATAGAGTCGCGGATATGTCTTGACATATTAAAAAAGGAAAAGTAAAACACTGGATGGAGGAGGAAAGTATTGTATAATAATCCAAGCTATAGTGTTATGGGCAAACCTCAATCCATAAATGTCCTTTTGTGTGCCAACATGAGGGATGTCGACACTCAGACGGAGAGGTCATGCCATTCAGGTGTATAACAAATGCCCCCTAATGTGTGAGGTCAGAGGGAAGCGATCCCCGAAATACATTATAATCAATAGCTGTGGAGAACTCAGAAATCCAATGGAGAAGAGAGAGTACCTGAAACAAATACATAGTAATGTCATATACAAAGTTACATCTGAGGATGCTATGTTCAATTTACTGGAACATTAGCTGCTTTATAATATTTGAGTACATCATATGATACGGGTAGAAAACCACGTATATTACAAAGGTGGAGTGAAGCCACAATATACAATAATGATGAGTATTCAAAGATCTGGAAGCTATGTAGATGAATAGAACATAATCTTGCGTAACTTAGTCCATATGTGAGGGACTAAGGTCTTCATAAAGGATCCCAAAGAACCAGTACAATCCAAGCCATGTGAATAAGGGTAAGCTGAAGTTGAACATGGAGAGGATTCAACAGTTTGTCAACCAATAGGTGATAATTGACAACTAAAGCAAAGGAATTCACCAATGATGAAAGTGAATCCAGAGGTACGATCGTCAAAACTCTAGGTCCTTGTCATCGGGAAGTACTGAAACAGAACCATGTTGTGATAAGGAAGGCAACAGATCCTCCAACGGATGACAAGAGTGACTAGGAACTGGGAAAAAGAAGGGAGACACAAATAGATAACAGATATAACAATGATGGGATCAGGCTATACATCAGACATTGGGAAGAGTCCTTGAACAGTGAGCACAACACAGAGATGACCCAAGGCAGCGTATAACTTATAGATAGAACAACTAGACCTATCTGTCATGTAGGAGACATGATCAGATTCCCCAGGTATAACGGAAAAGAGGAGGAGTAAGAAACTCAAACTGATAGCTGAACACAAGTAGACACTAAAACATGGATAGCGGAAAGCAAAGAGTGCTATGTTCAAGGATGACATGCTGCCATTACTGAAAACAAGAGAAAACTTCTTCCTCACCTTCATTGTTAAATTTTAACGAGTCCAAGAAAGTAAACTCGGTTCCCTCTTCATTTTTGAACAAGCTTGAAGAGATGGGAAAATAATGCTTGATAGTGTCACTGATTCGTGGATTTAATGAGCCCGAACCAGTACATGCTCAGCCAGTGTTTTCACATTTAGAGAGTCTGAAAACACCAAAGAAGACTCCATGGGGGGTCCTTTTTCATCCAATTTAGTCTCGTGGGGCCAAAAAAGTATAAAACAAACCACAGAAGAACTCTCTTAACTTCCGAAGAAGAAAAGGTGCACCTTTTTCGTACTTAGTCAGGGAGGTCTGAAAAAGGTTAAATTACCACCTACCCAACGCTCCTTGCAGAACACCATAAAATAACTTGAGTTTTACGAGTGTGAAGGAAAGCAAGATCACTCGGAAAGATCCATTTGGTTACGAGAAATGGGGCTTACAACAATAAACTCGTTGCTTTGTTCTTAAGTGTTTAACGAGCATGACAAAGACACAAAGTACACTCGGAATCTTTTTCATGTTTGGGTCCAGAGCACAAAAAACAGAAAAATAAGCTCAAACCGGGTGTTCCTTTTCCATAAATTTAGTCTCTCAGGTCCGGAAAAGTGATAAACCTATGCTTGAGAATACTCTTCTCAATTCAAAAGAAAAGAGAGTGATCCTTTCTCGTATTATTCCGCATGGTCCGAGAAAGAGATAACCTACCACCAATGCAAATGCCTGTTCACATATTCTTAATGAGCTTGAATGGACGAGACAACTCAGCAGTCAAGTCTGTTTTGAAGGAGTCAGACCTGGGCCTAAAGAAACTCCATAAGGGCAGGGAGTCCTATAAAGGGATAGCTTGTAAAAAGAGATTCAGAAGAAGCTCTATTTGGTGTGAAAAATAGCTAAGAGGAAACCCCTGAACCTGAAACAGTGGCAGCATGAGCACCAAAGGATGAAAAAGGCATATCAAGATGATACTCATGAAATAAGGGCCCTAGCCACGGAAGAACAATGGTAGAGACAAGGGACTAAGGGCTTAGAATACCATAGTCCGTGGCAAAATGTTGAATACTAAGGTTAACGTGGAGTGAAAAGATGCATTAGAGGAAATTTCAACACAAAATGGGCCTCCTAAAATGAATTAATAAAATAATAGTTAAAATAATAAAATAATATTTATTAATTTTGGAGGAAGAAAAGAAAAAAACTACTTTTTTGTTTGTATTTTTGACATATCTCCCCGTGTTTTTACTCAAATTTCGATCGGGAGAGCTCGTTGGATGCATAATTAAATTTTGCATCTAACGAGTACCCACTTGGCATACTTTTAACAGACCCCGCTACCCCAAAAACAAGAAATACCTGAAAAAATGGAATGATGACATCATCATTTCATTTTTTCAGGTATTTCTTGTTTTTGGGGTAGCGGGGTCCGTCAAAAGTATTCCAAGTGGGTACTCGTTGGATGCGGAATTTAATTATGCATCCAACGAGCTCTCATGATCGAAATTTGAGTAAAAACACGGGGAGATATGTCAAAAATACAAACAAAAAAAGTAGTTTTTTTTATGATACCTATGCCCAAATTTATATTAAAAAAGTGTTTAAGACCTATACGGTATTTCAAATTTAAAGCAATTTCATTGGCTAACACATGATGACATGGAATTTGAATAAAAGTTAAAAGGCCCATTTTGAGTTGAAATTTCCTCTAATGCCAACATGTGTTGGAAAATAGCAAAACCACCCTATTGGAGCAACAACACTTTGTAAAAAGTGATAAACCTGTTTCAAGGCACAAAGAGGGTGATATTAGTTAATTGACATTTCAAACTCTAGGAAAAAGACCCACTTTATGAAATATTATTTCTATAAATAGCTTAAAAATTAAAACAAACTCACCATTTGAACTTTTGAGCCAAAAAAAACAAAGTTTACCCTCTACCGTTGATCGATCTTTGTGGACAATTGGACCGTCGAAATCGGAATCCGTTAGCTTCAGGTAAATCTACACCCTAAGATCGTCAAATTGATCCAAGCAAATATTAGGTTAAAGTGTGAATTCAGTAATAAACAGCATCCAAAACTATGACAGTGCGCATCCGCGGGTTGCTTAAAGGGAAACTCATGGATACGCGTTATATCCGCTGGTTGTTGAACTAGAGAGCCGCGGATGATACGTGACCTGTCTAAAGAGACAGTCGCGGATACTGCGTAGAGGACCAAAGCTTACCAATATGCAAATTTTTTGAAATTTTGATATGGAAATACTGAATTCAATTGCTTTTATTTTCCAGGTAAAATATGGTTCTGGAGTGGAGGGAAAGGGAGCATGAAATAATGGATCATGCGGTGCTCCAAAGTGCGCCCACCATACAGGCATTGAGGACCAGTGGGATGCTGAATTTATTTTGTACATCACCCATGCGGTACAATGTCCGCATACTTGAGTTCATGGTCAATTATTGGGATCATGAGATGGGGATGTTCAATCTACAAGGTGAGACCTTAGAGCTAACCGTGGAAGACATATATTTCATTACCAAGTTGTCACGATGGGGAGCACCGGTGAACTTGGAGGGAACTGGTAGGGGTGGTGACCCCTTAAGTGTCCAAAACTATGTAGACATATTCTATGCACCAGGTACTCAGAGGAGAGGAACCAGCGTTCCAATTGTAGATATCCAAGATTTTACTCTCCAGGTATTAGCTAGTACCATTGTGAGACTTGCAGGATCAACATCATTACATTTGGCCACCAGGAATAAAATGAGGGTGGAAGTGGACTATTTTAGAGGTTCTCTCCATGATTGGTGCTTAGGAGTTTCCCCAATTATGAGGAGGCACTTATCCGACTGCAAGAGAGGAAGACGCAAGAATTTTGCCTATGCAAGCATACTAGTGGCATTCTTCTTCGAGAGAGTACCAGCCATGAGCCCTGCCATACCATTACAGGTCAGATCTCCACGTCAGTCGAGTCTGAGCAGTTGGGGAGACATCTTCCTTCGTCAAGGAGGAGGAGACATAGTATACAGCGTATATGATGCTAACTTCTACACATGGTGGGAATGACAGTTGCCGGCATTGGAGCAGTTTCCATATGCCGGAATGGACTTCCGAGGTGACCACGACCTTGTCCTCCCTCCAGGAGGAGCATGGGGAGAGATGGTCAAGTAATTTTTAATTTTTTATCATATCAAATTTTTATGAATTTTTCAAATGATAGATGTATACATATGTACAAGTCTTAATCCTATTTATGTGTCAAAATGCAGATATTGGACCGGTCCGCCCTGAAGGGCACCCTCGTATGTTTGTGTGTCCTGTCGTGGGTGAGGATCAGGGACTAATCAGAGTACTAGAGGGGAAGCTATCCAAGCTGACCCAACGAGTACCGACCATACGGATAGAGCATATCCCTGTAGCCATGCAGGAGTTCATAGTTGGGGTTCCACCGATTTGGCTACGTCTTTTCAAACGAGTGGCGAGAGCAGTGCTCGTATATAGAGATGTGGTGGAGGCTGCCAAAGCTGAGGAGGCTGAGGAAGCTAGGATGCATAGAGATCATGGGGAGCAAGGTGTTCCTAGTGGCCAGGGTGATCCAGCTTAGACCTAGGGCATTTTGATGGACTATGATCCACTTTTTTGTATATTTTCTATATGATGGGATCTATGGATCAGACTCAACCTATCTACAGACATATATTTTACATATATATATATATATATTGATGTTGGTTGTCAGCTTATTTACAAGTGTTCTTTACATGTTTGCTGTATATTCTTTATAAAATGTGTGTGAGATGCCAATCCAAAATATAATTAGCATATGCATCAGTCAATAAATTTTGGTTTTGTGGAATATGATTGAAAGTAATAATTTCAAAATGTCTTTCCAATAAACGAATTTGCATGAAATGACATAACAATATAGGATTTTGTACCTGATAAGCTCGATTGAGCTGGGAAAATACCAACTGAGAATCCAAACGGACCTCAAGCTGGGTGATGCCATGTGACAAAGCATCCCATAGGAGCTCAATTACAGCCCTATACTCAGCAACGTTATTAGAAGCAGGACCAAGACAAGTGCCACCGACGGCAACAAGCTGTCCTGAGGGAGAATAGATAACCCATGCTGCCGAAGCCAGGTTACAAGTGTGACGGCTGGCACCATCAGCGAAACCTATATACATTTCGGAAGACATCTGCAACAACCAGCATATAATATAAAAAAAAAAACTGACAACCTAATGTACATAAAAAATACATACACTAAAAATACAAGAAAAAGTGCTAAGCCTAAGTGTAGTACTTCTTCAGGTAGAGCCCATTTCTAGGCTCAGGAAGCTTATTCCCATCATAATCAACTAATTCATATGTGCCCTTACTTAATACCTTCGACACGACATAGGGTCCTAACCACATAGCCTTGAATTTTCCTGCCCCCAGAGGTTCTTTATCTTGGTCCCAAAGCAAGACAAGTTTCCCCTCAGAGAAAACCCTAGGTTTGACCGTTTTATCATATTGAGATTTAACCCTATTTTTATGAGCCTGATTAGCAGTCAACGCATCTCTATGTTGTTCATCAAGGTGTTCTAAATGTACCATACGTTCCTCAAGCTCAATCGTATCAGGTAACACATGAATGGCTATCTTCAAAGATGGGATTTCGCATTCAATTGGAGTAACTGCTTCCACCTCGTGAACGAGTTGGAAAGGGGAATAACCTGTGGCAATATTGACATTAGTTCTATAATCCCAAAGAGAAAGATATAACATGATGTGCCAATCAGAATGGGCTGCATCAATTGTCCATTTAAGGATAGTTTTTAAAGTCTTGTTGACAGCCTCAACCTGACCATTAGCTTGCGGATAGTATTAAGAAGAATGTTCTTGTCGAAATCCAAGCATGGTAGTCAGTTCCGTCATCATGTTATTTTGAAAATGACTGCCATGGTCAGTTATAATCACTTTGGGAATACCAAACCTTGCAATAATTTGATTGAAAACAAAGAAAGCTTATGTTTTCCCATTGTCTTTGAAAGTAGGCATTGCCTCTGCCCATTTCGTAAAATAGTCAACAACGACAATGATTTATTTATGCCTCCTAGCCGAGACTGGGTTGCATGTCACGTAACGATCCCCCATTCCATGAAGGGGCCTACCGAGACAATAGGAAATAACGGAGCAGGATGCGACCGCATCTTCCTGGTGTAAACCTGACACGGATGACAACTCTTCATGGCTTCCACACAATCTTTAAAGATTGTGGGCCAGAAATAACCGACACGCAATATCTTCTGGGCCGTTGCTAACCCAGATAAATGACCCCCACATGCTCCTCTATGGGAATCATTTAGGACAATCTCTGCTTCCTCATGAGTAAGGCAACGACGCAAGATGGAATCTACCCCTCGTCGATATAATGTATCTCTTATAATGAGGTAGTTCTTGGCATGAAGGCGTAACTTACGTTGTTCCTCCTTAGAGTAAGTGGCAGGATACTTCAAATTCTAGAGATATATAAGAATATCCATGTACCAAGGATCAGAGGTGGAGATCAGGAAGATGTGCTCATCTGGGAATGAGTCATCTTCAACAACTACATTCTCTTCAGTGGGAAATTATGCTATAAGCTCAGCAAAAACTAAGGACTTTTTAGACTTAGCGGATTGGAAATCCAAGTCAAACTCCTGGAGAATGACTATCCACTTTTTAAATTTTCCCCCAACAATCCGTCGGGATAAAACATATTAGAACGGATTCACATCCACCACTACTGTGGTGGTCCTCAGTAAAATGTAGTGGTGCAACCTCTGCACAACGTAGACAGCTGCTAAGGCTAATTTCTCGACGTGGGAGTATCTAAGCTCAGGTCTGGCCAAAGCACGGCTAAGATAATAAACGACATGCTCAATGAGCTTATCATCCTCCTGGACTAGTACTACCCCAATGGTCGACTCCGATGCGGCCAGATATAATATAAAATCCCTAGAATAATCTGGTGGGTGTAACAAAGGTGCCGACATCAAAGCTTTTTTCAATGACTCAAACGCAAGTTGTGTAGTTTCATCCCATACAAATGGGGTGTCTTGTTTGAGCAAGCACATGAAACCTTTAGTGATATTGGCATAATTAACGATAAAACGTCGAAGAAAGTTAGACTTTCCTTGCAGGCTTTGAAGTTTCCTGAGAGAACGAGGAGGAGGCAAATTTACAATGGCCTCAACTTTCAATGGATCCACCTGGATGCCTCTACTAGAGACAATGAATCCAAGTAATCTTCCTGACTCGACACAAAAAACACACTTGTGGGGATTCAAGCGAATTTTATAATATCTGCATCTTTCAAAGATCAACCTTAAATGATCTGGATGTTGGACCCTCTTGCGAGAATGTGCGGGCAGATCATCAAGGTATGGTTCGATAATGGATTTTATGTCATGAAAAGCAAAGTTCATAGCCCGTTGAAAGGTAGCCCCAGCATTTTTCAATCCAAAGGGCATTTTCTCATACACAAATGCACCCCAAGGGAAAATGAAAGCAGTTTTATGTTTGTCTTCCAGTTTGATTTGGATTTGATTGTAGCGGGAGAAACCATTCATAAACGAAAACACCTCACTTCCCGCACATGCATCTATGATCTAGTCAATAAATGGTGTGGGGTAGTTGTCCTTAGGATAGGATTTATTGAGGTCTCTAAAGTCTGTACAAACACGAATATTCCCTTGATTTTTATCAACAGGAACAGGGTTGGACACCCATTCAGTCAAAGCTATGGGATATATGAAACCAACTTTCAACAGCTTTTCAACTTCTGCCTTCACAACCGCCGCTTTACGCGGGTTCACGGGTCTTAATTTTTGTCGAACTGGCTTGGCATCAGGATAGGTTCATATTTCATGTTGAACAATAGATGGATCTATGCCTGGCATCTCCTCATATGACCAGGCAAAGATATCGCAGAATTCCTTAAAAAGGGAAATGTAGATAGCAATCTCCTCGAGAGAGAAGTTTGCACCTATATAGATGTTTTCCACGACATCTGGGTTTACAGAGATGTTAATAGGTATAGTGGCGGAAATGTTTTCCATATTCCCCTTGGCGAACATTCCTTCCCTAGGAAAAGGGTTAAGAGGTATATCAACATCTTCTGACAGTCTCACGTGAAACTCTTGGTTTTCTATCCTGCTCAGTTCTGGAATAAAATAGGATCGATGATGAAGATCCTCACAAATCTTATCACGTCCACTCCTGGCTTCCAGAATAGCTTCATCGGAAGGTAGAACTGTGTCTAAGCAATATATATAATGTAAATATTTTTCCACCCATGCGGGCAAATAGACCTCTTCCAGATCATCCGAGACTGTTAGAGGATATGGAATGGGATCAGCAGCAGCTTGAGTGATAGCTTGATAAGCGACCTCTATTGCCGATAAGGGCACTTCCAGTTCATGGGGAGTTGGGAGGACCCAAGGATCAGTCCTATCGACAACCGTAACGATGGACCTCCCCACACTAGTAGAACCAATGTAATTAACCGGGGAAGGAAGATCAAATGTTCCCATCAATGATGTGTACATTCCAGCCCCCAAGCTCTGTGCAGCAGGCTTGACCTGATCAACCAATGGAATAGCGCACTCATTAGACTCTAAACAGCCTTTTCGGGTAAAATCAAGTTGATCAATAGTAACCAACTTGCCCTCATGTGGAAAAACCACTACACGAAGAATAGACGACGTAATAGTGGACATAGCATAAGTCCAACTCCTTCCCAGAAGCAGATTGTAGTCCAAAGGAGCATCAATCACTTCTACTTCAACAAACACTGCTTTTCCTGCCAACTTAATCTCAAAAGCTAGTAGGATACCATGTGGATGGAAGGATCTTCCATCAAAAGCAGTAAGCAAAGTGTTTGATGGGACCAGCTCTGGGAATCCAAGAGCTTTCCAACAGGTCAAGGACATAACACATGTAGAGGCCCCCTCATCAACAACTGCCCTTCCAATGGTCTTACCACCATGGACGACATCTATTGATAGGGCTACATGGTAAGGGAGGCGAATTTTAACATTAGACAAATGAAATTTCACCATGAGACTCGAAGAGTCCATGCTTCCTAAAGCTGCTAAGAGGGCATCCCGTTGAGCGGGACAACTCTATAACACCTCTAAAGCTGACATTGCAGAAGGGGTTTGAGCTAAGTCTTCAACCACGGAGTAGTTTGAAGCAGCCCTCGCATTAGGGTTATGCAAAGTCTTCTTGAAGACACCTTTCGGTATCTTCGGCATAGTTTCAACAGGTTTCTCTATCGTGAGAGGGTTCGAAGTTTCACCTACAGCTTTACCCTTCTCAGAAGTCTCAGTCTCATAATTTTTGTTCCTTGTCTGCAACAAAGTCAAAGATCTAACCATGTTGATATAGTTTGGGTCAGGGGTAGTTTGAGTGCCCCCTGCTACGTTAGAATTTGAAGCAGTGTTCTGTCCTTGGGGAAAAGAATCCTTCAGGACAGCCGGTTGTTGAGCTTTAAGAAGCTTCTGGGCTTGATCCATAAGGGGACAAAGGTGAGTAAGGTGGTCCTCTTGGCACAACTTACAAGGGAACTTGACCTTCTTCTTTTCTTTTTTTCCCCCATCAGCATTGTTCACGGGCTTTGGCTTGTTTTGGTTTCCCTCTCCCTTCTTACCTTTCTTTTTCTTCCCGTCGGGCTGCTGATTGCCCTTCTGAGAGGTTTGTGCAAAAACATTTGCACTCTGGGGGGAGGGGGCAGCCTTTGCTGCCTTCATCGTAGATTGTTTGATAGACAACTGGTGAAGTTGCTTAGTCAAAGACTCTACAGTGGGAGAGTTAACGGATCCAACCACACCATCGACATGGGGTCCAGTCTTAGGCTTCTCCTCCTCGTGTGAAGGCCTCGGTGCCTCAGGGATGATCTCATACAAGATCCTAGATTGTGAATAAATCAAATCCAACTACTGGGCCATGAGTATGGCTTCTTCTTCATTCGTTACTCCTGATATGGAAACATCCTTAGATATGTATGGCAACAGTGATTTAAGGAACCATTCTAACAGAAACTCAGGAGGAATGGTGGCTTTGATCAGGCTCTTTCACCTCCTCCACTCTTGGATATGATCCGAGATGTGGGTAGCCTTGTTTTGTCTAAACATAGACAACAAGTCCGTTCCGAAATCATATTGGACTGGAAGCTGAAAGTGGCTGAGAAAAGCACTAGCCAAGTCCCAGAAACTACTAAAGGCAGCAGAAGGTAGTTCAATATACCATTTTTCCACAGTACCCGTCAAGGTCCTCTGGAACAGCCTCAACCTCACTGAATCTTCATTCAGTGAATTTGAAGAACACCATAAATGAAAGGTGGTGGCATGTGCCCCAGGATCTTCACCAGCTTTACCTTCGAACTTAGGGATGTCCGACGGCAATTTGGTGGGAACAGGTGGCCACAAGGGGTCATGCCTCACTGGGTCATTCATCAATTTTGACAAGTTTGGAAATTTTAAAGTTGCCAGGAAAGGAATTTTAGGCCGAACCGGGGTAGTAAATGTGCCAACTTGGGGATTAGAGGGACCTGCCCCCGAACGCCCATGGGAAAAAGTGGGGTTTCCCCCAGCCACCGGTTGTGAAGTGGGAAGGTTTCTCTGAAACGGATTCAATCCGTAAGCCACAGGATTGTGTGTGGGAGGTGCAGTGTAAGAAGTTCGGGCTGTCCCCATAGAAGCGGTCTGAAAGACAGGAGCAGGTATCCCTCCGCTAAACAAGGAAAAGGGAGAGCTCGTGTATGGGACCGAAATAGGGGTTTGGAATCTCTTCCCATAAGAGGTGTTGCTCCCAAAATGCACTCCTACATATGAAGGAGATGGACCTACGTATGGAATGGATGGGGGAATGTGCCCCCCATTCCAAGGAAATCCTTGGACATATGCCGAGGATCCTACTGGACCACTATGGGTAGTATAGGGAAAGGAATAAGGAATGGTAGGTATACTGGGAATCCCAGTAACCATGTCACCAGAAGTACCTCCTAGGTTTGAGTGAACCGGTGGTTGAACCACCCGGCTCGCTGGAGTCAAAGGTGTAGAAGGAAAACTAGATCTAGGGGCACTTATCGGGGGAGGTAGTACCCCTTCAACCGGAAGGGTTGAGGTGAACACAAAAGAACTTTCTTCTGCAGAAGACATGACTCTACCCACAGGGACACCTAACACTGGTGAATCAAAAGGTCTAACCTGAATTATCACAGGATCGTTTAAATAAGTCAAGGGGGTGTTAAAGTTTCTTGCAAAATCGCCAGTCTGCAATTCTTCTATCTCAACTGTGTCAAGATCAAAACAGTTAGCAATGAGTTCTGGTTCACCAAGAACTTCACTTATTCCTACAGGTTCAAATGAACCATCCGTGTCTAATATCCACCTTTGAGGTAAAGGTGGAGTCTCCAATGTGGTGATAGGAGGAAGGTTTCTCAACCTTCTTGACCTTCTAACAGGTTGGTCCTACAGAATTAGAAATTTAACAAATCACACCCTAAGGCCAACTAAACACAGGAAAAACCACAGAGCATACACTAAAAATTCCTAAAGTCTCAAGCAATCAAACCATGGTAAAATATATACTTTCCCGAAGAAAGATGATGAACGATTACTTGGCGTCCTTGAAGTGGTTCTTAGGCACAAGCGGAGGAATCACCCACCGCCCTCCTACACTTTCAACAAGGGTTACATTCCAAGCTCGTTCAAGGTGAACCAGATATAACCTTTCGGTTTACCTAGGTATGAACCCTAAAAGACAAGAGACTAAAGGCTACCTTGGCAATATCAACAGTCTGGGGGGATAGTCGCAAGCCGAACTCGTATGCATGGGTAGGGCAGCTGAGCCCGAAACTCTGTCTAGGACAGAATTCCCAGATGCGTAAAGTTCCTGAGTTACGCTTTGACAAGGATTCAGAGGGTTATCTCCTCTGTCCAAGCCTCCACGCGGCCTAGTGCTTAACTCCCGTTTGAGAGGAGATTCCAAGATACAGTCAATAAAGTCAAGGATTTACCTGAAGAAAGGTCCACTATGTCTGAGTTTTATAACTTGTGGGAAGTTTACACTTCCTAACCCACAAGTCTAGCCTAAGCTAGTAGGTGAAAGGCCCCTAAAAAACAAAACTTACTAGTAAATTTTAATTTATGCGTTCATTTTAAAGGGCCGTTATTTACTCAAGAGGAAATGGAGTGGTATACTTTATGATGTTTTGACTCAAATAGGAAATAAATGAAAATAAAGGTGTATTCAAAGCAAAATTACCATTATAAAATGAACTTCTTTTTCTTTCCTTGCAAATATATATTGATGAATTAAAAGTAGCGATAAGAGAAACTAAGCTTATATTTTTTGTAGTTTTTGAGATAATATTTTTAAATTGAAATAAACACTACTTATGCAAAATCACAATGCAAAAGTTTTAACTATCTTTTCTTTTCACTTTTAAAAATACTCAAACTTATACTATGCATCTACAATGCACCATACTTGAGCGAACTTGAATCAAATAAACAGTATAAAAGCATTCAACTGAAGCAGACAGGCTGACAGGACCAAAATACCACCTACAAAAGGAGGCTAGGAACCCTAGCTTGGGTGCAAACAATGACACAAATCACTATAGACTTACAAAGGCAAGCGACAACCAGCCACTGTCAGAAGACAGACTGGGAAAAAAACAGAGCCCAAGAACCTGATCACTGATCTGGACAAAGACACCTTAACCCCCAACCCAAATAGGCCAAAATACTTCAGTATGCAGACAGTAAATAATCCAAGCAAAAGAGACTCAAGGGATTTCAAAAAGCACAAAGTGTGATTACCCAATGTATTCAGACAAGCTACACAACATTCATAAGGAAAATCCACTTAGAAAACAGGGATTATACAAAGAAAAGACCAAGCAAACTTTAACTTATAAACCCCTACTTCCAGGCATATCCGCGGCTGTCTAACAATGCAACCCGCGGATGATCCGCGACTGTTCAGTACAGCAACCCACGGATGCAGACTTGTATCTGCGACTGTGCTTAAGAGAAACTCGCGGATGGGTCTAAATTTTTTCTCAAAGAACAACAAAAATTTCAAGACTTTCAAATGCTGAGGCAAGTATAAACCAGAATACAAGATCACACACGGACTTCAAGAAAAGACTAGTCAGGTGACAAAAAAAAGAACCTACAGTAGTCTAGGCCTCCCCAGTGGAGTCGCCAGTTCTATTGTACAGGATTACACACCTAATAACCATAGGTCTGGGGTTACCAACATACTCAATCAACTCGCAAACAATTGACTCTAAAGTGCAGTAAAGGAAATAGGAGGAATAGAAAGACTTACTCGATTAACGAAGGTCGATCCTTGCTAGTCCTCTTCCACTCTGTTTCACCTCCAAAGTCTTCAAGGTTGCCCATCTTTCACCTATCAAGAAACAATCTTCCAAATAGAAGATGATTCATATATATATATAAGCAGGTTAGATAAATCACATATAAGATGCATAAACATAAACATTTATCAAACCAAGATACATGAAACACATATGGAAGAAGCCTATTCTCTTTATTATCAACAATGGAAAAAGTTCATATTACAACCCAACACCTGAGACAAGGACTCCTCTCCAACCAAAGGATTCTGAGTTCCACTACTCCAAAGACTTCTGTATACAATACACCAGCATAACTTTGCTCTCCAAAAGTATATCCAACACCCTCCCCAAGGCCTGTATTTATATGGAAGAAATAAGGCAGTTTCGAAGGTT
Organism: Pseudotsuga menziesii; assembly: GCA_001517045.1. Classification (NCBI taxonomy): domain Eukaryota; kingdom Viridiplantae; phylum Streptophyta; class Pinopsida; order Pinales; family Pinaceae; genus Pseudotsuga; species Pseudotsuga menziesii. The sequence goes on along the minus strand of LPNX010092773.1, from coordinate 594,727 downwards.
GAGGAGGTTGAGACAGTTAAGAGGATTAAGGGAAATGACTTAACTAATCTCAGATAAACGCGTGTTTTATTTTTAAATGTCAAAGATAGGCATCCGCGGGTATGTAGAAGAACAACTCGCGTATGATCTGTGACTTTCTATAAGGAAAACCAGCGGATACATCCATCTGCGGCTTGCAAACAACAACACTCGCGGATGATCCGCGAGTTTCATAAGGATAGAGTCTCGGATATGTCTTGACATATTAAAAAAAGGCAAAGTAAACCACTGGATGGAGGAGGAAAGTATTGTATAATAAGCCAAGCTATAGTGTTATGGGCAAACCTCAATCCATAGATGTCTTTTTGTGTGCCAACATGAGGGATGTCGGCACTCGGACGGAGAGGTGCCATTCAGGTGTATAACAATAATGCGCCTCCCAAATCATCTTGGCACGCTCGCTTGAAGGAACACAAAGGCGTCCCATGTGACATAGTAGTACATCCTGGGGGTGAAATTTTGGAACTTGGTTTCCATCCAAGAGCATCTGGTATGAGTGGCTGAATTCTGGATCGCTCTTGTAGAGAAGTGGCTAATGAGAAGTCTCGTGCCCACAAGAGTTGAGCACGGTCATTATCACCACGATCGGTGGTCGGCTGAGGCAGTCTGCAACATTATTGGTGCTTCCCTTCTTGTACTTGATGTTCAAATGAAACTGTTGTAGATATCTGGACCACTTGTAATGGCGATCGTTCTGTAAATTCCCTTGTGTTTTCATGAACTGTAGGGGTCGGTGGTCTATGTGGATGATCGTTTCCTTCCCCAAAATGTAATGCTTCCATTGTTGGCAAGTACAATGGAATACATCTCTTTGTCATAAGTGGGATATTTTCAAACTGTGTCAGATAGTGTCTCACTATGATATGCCACTGGATGCCCTTGTTGAGTAAGGACTACCCCAATAGCATAGTCAGAGGCATCTGTCTCGATCTCAAATGGTTGTTGCAAGTTTGGTAATGTGAGCACTGGGGCACAGCAGAGGCGATGTTTCAATTCTGCAAATGCCTTCTACTGAGTTTCCGACCAAAATAATTTTTCTTTCGCTCCTCCCTTGGTGACTTGACTCAAGGGCCAAGTGATATGAGAGAATCCCAACACGAACCTGTGTGTAGAAATTAGTAAGGCCTAGAAAGTTGCGAAGCTCTGTTAGAGTAGTTGGGACTGGCCAATCCCGAATGACTTAGATCTTGGTTGGATCCACATGTACCCCACACTCATCAATAATGTATCCCAGATACTGAACCTGGGTCATGCCAAAAGTGCACTTGTCCAAATTGGCACACAAGTTGTGCTATCGCAATGTTTGGAGGACCTGTCAGATGTGGTGGAGGTGCTCTTCCCAAGTCTGGCTGAAAATCAAGATGTCATCCAAGTACACTACTACAAATTCATTGGTGAATGGCCGCAAGATGTCGTCTATCAGTCTCATGAAGGTTGCAGGAGCATTCGTCATCCTGAAAGGCATGACCGACCATTCGAAAAGGCCCTCCATGGCTTTGAAGGAAGTCTTCCACAAATCGTTCGGTTCGATCAGTACCTGGTGATACCTGGAATTTAAGGCGATCTTGCTAAAATATTTTGCCCCTTTAAGCTGGTCCAAGAGGTCATCAATCCGTGGCATCGGGTACCTATTCTAGACAGTGATCTTGTTCAGCGCCCAATAGTCAATACAGAGTCTCCAAGTCCCATCCTTGTTCTGTACCAACACGATCGGGCTCCCACAGGGAAATGAACTTGGCCGGATGTGACCCTTCTATAGCAGCTCCTGAATTTTCCTCTTGATTTCATCATTCTCCAGAACAGAGCATCGATAGATCGGTCCATTGGGCAGCGGTGCACCTGGGGTCAGATCGATGGGGTGCTTGACCTGACAGTGGAGAGGCACCCTAGTGGGTGAGGTGAATATGTCCCGGTACTCCTCCACAACCTTGTCCATTTGTTGTTGTCGTGCGGAGGGGCCCCGTCTAGAGGTTGTGGCCATGATCTTCTTCTTTCTCTAAGGGAGAATCATCAAGAAAACAAACTTTCCAATTTTGGAAATGAGCTTACTACATTGTTTTGTAGTAACCAAAGAGATAGTGGTAGGGGGTGGTACCTTTGGTATCCTGTACAATTTTTTTCCCAATGTAATAATAACAGCGCAAGGCCGGAACTCGTACACAGCATGTTGCTTCCATAAGTATGGTTGTCCTAACAATACATCACAAACATCAAGAGGATCAATATCACATAATACCTCATCGATGAAGGGCTTGATGCTGTAGGGAAGGCGACATTGCTGGCTGACGCGGAGATCTCGTCCTTGGTGAAGCCACCTGATGGTGTATGGCTGTGGGTGTGCTGTGGTCGGCAAACCCAGACGCTTCATGAACTCTACTGAAATCAGGTTCCTTTAGCACCCACTGTCAACAATGAACTGTAGTGGGGAAACCTTTACCCACATCTGGGAGTGGAAAAGACGCTCCTCCTCCTCTGAATCTTCTGGTTCTTCCTTTTGGATCTTCGTGGTGGAAACGATGGCATTGGACTCTACATCGATAATCTTCTGCCCTCTGTAATTCCCCTTCTCGGGTTCTGATTCAGTGTCAGAGTATGCATCCGATTCAGAAGCCTTTATCTCAGCCACGAGTGACTACTTAGCCCAACACTCACTTGTGTTGTGAGTGGGGCTCTTATGGAACATGCACCACGTTCTCGCCTCCTTCTTCATATTTGCAGTGTTGCTCTTTTCTTGTGGCTTTGGAAATTTTTCTTGAGTCTCCATGCCTTGGCTGTGTCCTTGGTTCTACAGTTTGGGGGCACCTTTCCCTTGCTTCTAATTCGTAGATCCAAAGTCTCACTTTTTATGTTTGAATTTTTGCTCAAGGGTGAATCCGCGGACCTGGGTAACACTTTTTGGCAAGCGCATTTCGGCAAAAACAAAAAAATCAAGCCCTCAACCGAGGTTTTGTTCACTTCTCGACCAAGGTATTTCTTAACCCTCAGTCAAGGTATTAAAACCTCGACCGAGGGTTAATAAATACCTTGGTTGAGGTATTAAATCGGTCGAGGTATCGACCTCGGTCGAGGTACAAACCTCGACCGAGGTACCTGTGTCGAAAAAATTATAAAAAGAGGCCGCAGGGGCCGCGGCCGTCTTTCTTGCAAAATTCCACTGTGCAAGCTTGACCGAGAAACGACGAGCAGCATAAGCATTGGCACCCCGAAGAAACCCAAGCACCCCAAAGCAACCTAACCTCGTCACGATGGCGTCGGAGCCAAGAGGTAACAGTTTAAATAGTTGTTTTTCAATTTATAAAATTGGTAAATGTATGTTTTATTTATAAAATTGGTAAATAATTGTTTTATAAATTTATAAAATTTGTTTTAAAATTTGGTAAATGTGTGTTTTTATAATTTTCATGTTTAAAATGTGTACCGGCAAGCAGAAATGCTGCCGGATTTTTGAAAATTTGTAGTTAAATTGATTTTTTTTGTTAATTTGTTATATATATATAAATTATGTCAACCGGTAGCGTTTATGCTACCGGTTTAATTTTGAAATGTGTCCCGGGAAAGCCGAAATGCTGCCCGATTTTTTTAAATCCTCCATGAATTCATGGAGGATTGAAAAAAATCCATAAAACACCAACTAAACAAACCTATATGAACCATAGAGACAATTAATCAACTGTAGGCCCGAGACAAATAATAATTTTTTATAAAAATTTATTTGAAATTGGTTAATACTAAAAGCATCATTCTTTCAAAC
>LPNX010092773.1:558607-583017 GCA_001517045.1 Pseudotsuga menziesii | reverse complement strand
GCAGTGTTGAACAAACAACGTGTCGTGCTCACGATCATCACTAACATAAAAATGATATTCCTTGATCACATCACGTGACTGAGTAGTGCTATCCCTAGTACCATCAATGCTTGCGTGAGCATGTCTATACAATACATGTACGAAGATGGTGACCTGGTCGGAGTGATAATACTCACTTTGTATCTCTTTCTGAGGAGCAAATGTGTAATTCTCAGCAAAGTCTACCACTGATAGGATTGTGCCTGGCTGAAAAACCTCACGAGAATGTTTAAATTCTAAGGCTTGCCACCTAGACCTGTGGGAGTGTTTGATGTATTTGTAAATCTGACTTTGAAACTTGTCCATGAAGTCTGAAATAGGAATCTCATCCTCGAGCAAGTAGATCCTCTTAAATGGAACATGTGAAGAAGATGATGGATTCATGGAGACATACTCATATCTCTTCCACTTAACTGTGATATCTGACAATCCAGGGTGTGTTGGATCAATAGGAAACTTCCTATGGAACAACACCAAATCACCACATTAATGGCATCTTCTCCCACCTACACACCTTTTAAAGAAAAACACATTTTCAGGATCTCTATTGCATAGTATCATAGAAATAAAATCCCGCACTGTGTGAGGAGCCGGTTCACCATCCCAATGTTTTTTGCAAAAATCCACAAATGTGTCGTAGTATAGCTGGAATTCAACGTGGTATCGACAACAACAAGTGTCCTGAATCGTATTCGGCCTAATATACCATGGTTTCAACTTACTGAACATGCTAAATGAGACATGCACACCTAGATTTGATTCTTTGAATTCCTCGAACAACGCAACTCCTGTCATCTCCATAACATGCTTGCAATGTTCCTTATAAACACCTCTGCCAGAACGTTGTCACAAGACATGTTTCCAATCTGTTATAGCACGAGAATGGCTGTCCCAATACTCTATCACCTTCTCTCTGGTGCCCTCTTCCATCCTGTCTTGATATGCTTCTCTACAAATAAGAGCCCAACAATCAAATTCATCATTTTCATCTATCTTTACCCTGAATTTAGTGTATTTGTGCAATGTTCTTCTTGAAACATGGAGCAACTTTGGCATTGTTGCGACCATTCGATTTTTTGAGGTGCTTCGTGCCACAATAGCAATTGTAATTTCCCTACGAGCAGCTCTAATATCATTTTTCCTTGATTTTCCAAATGCAGAAAGTGCAGTTGTTACATTTTCTACTACATTCTCACATGCATTTTTATTTTTAACATCCTTAAAACCCAACAACTTTGTGGCACACTTAATTTTTTTGTGTTTTATCAATCCATGTAGGATTTGAACTTGTGTAATCACTGATTGTTGTTCAAAGTGCAACTTGATTATGTTACTAACATGCTCTCTGATTTTCCGATCAGGGGTCGGGTTCCCAAACTCCTCTTGCGTGGCATCATCCAACCCGCTTAAACAATTTGCAGACATTCCAACGTCATTGAAGCTCCCAATTACTCTTGAGAAATCGGAGGGTGCGCGATCCTATGATGGCTGGCCAGGATCTATCCCTACATAAGTTGATCGAATTTAGATAAATTGTTTAGTTCTCTGACCAAATAAGAGACTCTTACATTTTCCAATAATTGCTCTTAGTTATTGATAAATAAATGCAAATTGTACATTAGATTGATCAATTTTTCATTGTATATTTAATTCTTAAAATGAATACATATCATATCATATATATATATATTTTTTTAAATTATTAATGCAAGATTGAATTACTCTACGTGGACATGAGCCACTTAGTTTAATTTGCTATTATATGTTTAGTTATGTGTTTCTATGTTTCTATGCTTAATTTCATATCCTTTTTGACACTATGAAATTGAATTTGAAGATTTCTTTTCATCAATGTTATGAATATATAAACAAATATCACACATTTCTAAGGAAAATACAAATATCATGGCCATGTTTGTATTGTGATTAATTGATTTAATTTTATTGTGACTTATGAATGCATAAACAAAAATCATAGATTAAAATATAAATATCATAAAATAGGGGTTGATATCATCTTTTTAGAATTATTATTCCATAGACAAATATCACATATTTACAAGGAAATGATGAATATCATGGATGATCTTGCATCTCATCTAATTGATTTGATTGTTTTTGTGACTTATGAGTGCATAGACAAATATAGCATATTTTGAAGGAAGAAATAAATGATATCATATATCACATATTTTGAAGGAAAAAATAAATATCATGAATGAGCTTGTATCTTATCTATTTGATTTGATCATTTTATGACTTATGATATCATAAATGATTTCATTTGATTGAATTAATCAACTTTGTGACTTATGAATGTATAGACAAATATCGCATATTTCAAAAAAATGAAAAAAACAATTATAAATGAATTTGTATCTCTAGTTTTTATTCTTTTGCATATATGCATAGTGCAAACAACACACTTTTAATGAAATGATCATAAATGAACTTGTAAATATGAATTATTTCAAAATAAAAAAAGTTATAATTAGTTTTTTTCTCTATTTATTAAATCTTATCTTATCCAAATTTTTATTTCAATAATTTTTCTTTTAATTTTGTTGAATTTTTTATGGTTATATACTTGTTTTTTATATTAAATCATTGGTTATCTTTTGTTTTTTATATATATAAATGAATTATATTAAATATGAAATTTATGAAATTGTAAACTATGAAATTGTAAATTGTAAATTTATGAAATTGTAAATTGTAAATTGTAAATTGATGAAATTGTAAATTGATGAAATTGTAAACTATGAAATTGTAAATTTATGAAATTGTAAACTATGAAATTGTAAATTTATGAAATTGTAAATTCATGAAAATTTATCAAATTGTAAATTCATGAATATGAAATTTATGAAATTGTAAACTATGAAATTTATCAACTATCAAATTGTAAACTATGAAATCTATCAAATTGTAAACTATGAAAATGAAAATCAAATTGCATAACTTTGAAATTTATCAAATTGTAAACTATGAAAATGAAAATCAAATTGCATAACTTTGAAATTATACCTATATCAATGGGATTTGCTTCCTCCATCATAGCTTCATTTGGAATTTCTTCTTCTCTCAAGATTGTTCTTTTTCTCCTCTTCCTTTCTTTATCTTTCTCTCTTTTCTCTTCAATTTTGTTTTGATTTCTTTCATTTCTTCTTGTTCAACGTTGGTTGCTTCCCATTGTGATTGATCAACAATCCAAATTGATACCTGCAAAACAATCTACAATGCTAAATTTGTATTACAAAACAAACATTTTTTCAAAGAAATTAGGCAATTTTGAAGGATAGAGTTAGCTCAGTATGAATTATGTTTATATAGAGTTTCATCAAAAATTCGGGTGGGAAAGATGGTTGGGGTGTCATTAATGTTTGTAGTTGGAGTGTCATTAATGTTTGAATTCACTCCCGGGTTTTTGCTCCAAAGGAGTTTACATGACTAGGACCTCGACCGAGCTAATACCTCGGTCGAGGGCTTTACAAATCCTCAGTCGAGGTTTCATTAAGACCTTGACCGAGGTATTTAAATACCTCGGTTGAGGTTCATACCTCGGTCGAGGGCTTAAGAAAATAGACTTAGCCCACGTTCAAACAAATGAAAAATTTTATGTGCCTTGTAGAGGTGTACACCCTGCCATTCCTAGCACATAACTGAGCGGAGTTGATACCGATAAATTCACCAACGAATATTCTATCCATTGAGGTATCATACACGCATTTTGGCATTCATATGAAATTTATTTTTTAATTATTTCTAAAACTTATACTTAGAAAACCACACTGCAACTTCAAAGCAGCTCAAAGAAAAATCCGCAGAGTTAAAAATACACAGCCAAAAAATTCTTAAAAATGCACACATCACATATCGACGTGTCCTCTTCAAAAGGGTATCTTTGGTTTTTCAATTTTTGAAAAAATAGAAAAAATTGCTTTACGAGGACAAATATGTGTTTAAAACGATGCTGAAATCGAATGTGGTCACTTTCGAAAAATAATAAATAATTGTATAATGCAAAAAAAATTAACAAAAAAATATGCACATCACACTGCATTTTATGTAGATCATGCTCATATATATATATTTTTTTAAGTTATTAATGCAAGATTGAATTACTCTACGTGGACACGAGCCACTTATTAGCTTCTTCAAATTTTTAAGGTCACACAGTTCATTAAATGCAAAAATTCACACATTAAATGACATCGGAATATTTTAAAAAAAATATCACTATGAAGCCAACATTATATTCTACAATTTGTTTTTTTACTGCAAGTCAAAATTCACATGGCATATATGCGTTTTGAGGGCTTCTATCTAGCACATGAGTAAAAAATCAGGTTTTCATCGCCAAATTTGGCCAAAAAGTGTTACCCATCTTCATGGAATCACCCATTTTGGCAGCATACCGATATGCTGTACCAAGCGAGGAGATGTCGAGGAACTACATTTGCTCCTGAATGTATCTGTGCAGATAACTGTGGTACTTCAACACCAAATGTTTCTCTGAATATTTGATACCCAACTTGGTGCACAGGGTATGGAATAGATTCGTCATCTCATGCACATCTTGATCTCTTTGTTGCTGTAGCATAGTCCATTGGATGTACTTGTCCTCACAGCTCCCCACCGAATAATATTGTCTCTTTATGGCATCTCAGAAAAAATTCCAAGTGGGTACGGCCGAGAATAGAGAGGGTTCCTCCTCGTCCTTTCTCGCATAGTAGGTTTCCCACCAGTCCTTGACATGGGGGGCAGATTTGAGTAGAGAAAAATTAATCTTTTCCCAGTCAAAAAAGTCATGAACCAAGAAATATCCTTCTAATAGATTCAACCATCTATCTACATCGTCTGCATCTATTCGACCATCAAATATGGGAATGTCGAAGTTTACTTGTACCTTAAAAGGGGTTGCACCTCTAGAGTGGTTGCTAGATGCAGAGGCGCTGCTAGTGGGAAGTCATTGAAGGATCTCGGCGAAGTTATCCATCATCGTGTTTCTTTGTTTTTCAAGGCCCTCCTAGAGAAACATTTTGATAGGATCTTCTGCGCCTTCGTCTTTCTTTTCGTCCCCCATGGGTGGTCGTCGGGATATGCGAGGCTGATCTTGCAAAGGTTCAACCCGATCGAGCCCTAACTCTTTATACCCCGCCCTCATTGGGGACATGCAAAGAAGGATCGAGAAAGAGCAGATTGCTCTGATACCACTGATTCGGATTTCTGCAGGAAGGCAACAGAATACACAAATAACCGTAGAAACAAATATGCAGCAGAAATAACACTTCATTTCATTAATCAATAACTAAAACTTGTTTACATACAGAATGGAAATAAACTAAGTAGAGTGTTGGTAGCTTATCTCTGAGAAGAGATGTGGCGTCTACATGCCTCTGAACTCTATGTTACAATGAGGCTTGAAGGCCTATATATTATTGAGAAATAATGGAAACCCTACACATCCAAAAACCTAACCCTAGGAGGTGGAACGCCTTAATGTGGGTCCCGTTGGGTAACTTGGTACATCAATTTCCCGGGGTCGTAACTTTAGCATAATACCTCCGTTTGACACGCATGATACATCGTTGGAAAGATCTATTTAAGGACTACATATATAAAAAATAAATATCAAGCCTAGAACGGACTCATGGATGCTTGACGATTCGATGCTGAAAAAATGCTGTTTAGGGCCTCAAAACGGCTCCGAAAGTTTAGGACCCGAAAACTGCCAAAAATAGTAAATTGTGCTACAATTAAGGAAAATGAAAAACTAAAAGAAACAATGGTGGGGGTCCAAGAGGAATAGGTGGGTGGCCACCAATATCCTCCTGGATCAGAAACTTTACATAACTTTACAAGATCTCCCCCATACTAAGCTGTAGAGCATATTATTATTATTATTATTGATAACCCATAAGAGGGTTTTAAAATGATTTATACAACTATGTTTGATCTATGTGTAAATGCATTTTCTCGCTTTATAATATAGGTAGAGATAGTAGTATTTTCTGTTTGAAGGCTTTGTTTGTTTGGTTTATAGGGAAACGATTTAACTTTTGTATGAGTATCTTATCTTTATATTTAGTAGAGCAATGGAAGCCATGATCATGGGCTTACAACCATAGTTAAATAACTTATTTAATGCTTAGACGACTCCTTGAGTACCGTGACTTATGTGAAAAAGATTTGAAAGTGGAAATAGTGGTTAAAATAGAGAATATGTATGCAATTTGGTTTGGATTTAAGAAAGATTTTGTTGGTTGTATCTTTAAAACTTGGCGGCCATTATAGATGGGCTTACTACCGGCCTTTGGAATGACACACTTATATCTACGATTTGTTTATTTCCTAGATTTATACGATCTTGATAAGACTGTTTACTTGTGGATCTTTGATTCGGTTATGATTGTTTACTTGTGGATCCGTAAATGATTTGTTTATATATTAACTATATTTGTTTTGTAAATGTTTAATCATGTAATATATGTATGCATGACATTATTTGTATAAGATTTGTTTTGTATTTATATATTGGGCTGTATAATCATTTAGTCTTAGTGATTTTAATAAATAATTAGAGATTATTTCTCAATGTACCTTACTAGTGAGTTATTTAGACTTATACTAATAAACATAAGAAGATTCACTTATCCTACATACTAACCGACGAAATTAATGAAAAAACTAGAGTACACAAATACATAAAAAGTAAATCTAGTGTATTGTAAGCATGAGTAGTATACTTAAAAAGATCTAGATCGCTAACATAATAGAAAAGAATATTGAAGTGTAACAATTCTTCATTTTATTTAGATACATGTTAGATAGGTGTCCTATAGAGAGGCATATGACATTTCCATTAAAACAAATAACTGTGATTTAATTAGCATGGAAATCGAAGTGTAACTAGTTTAACAAATAAGAATATGATAGAAAACCTCGAAAAAGACAGAGATTGACCATCTCTTACATTATCACATTCAATCCTAGTCAAATGCTAGCCTCCTACTTGATTATAGACATATTATTATATAGTAATTTTCCTGTTGGTTAGTTCTCTTGTGGGCTAACCCGCTTATGTAAGTATCTTTTCTTAATAAAAAATAATTCATTACAAATGTTGTTTTTTTACTTTTGTCAAAAATATCTAAAATAATAAATAAAAAAATTTTAACAAAAATTAATAATAAATGATTAATTTTAGGTATATCACATTCAACTCTCTCCTCACAAGATAACACACTCCTCGGTGTCACTAACCGTTTGCTTTATTCTTCCATTTGCTCATCTTGGAATAAGACTCGAGGAACAAAAATAGGAATGTGAAAAGAATAATCTAATTTGACCTAAACAACAGTCAGATACAAGAATCGACGGTTTATTTTCGAAGCTCCAACAGGAGTGAATGGCTGTCTCAGATTCCAACTAAAAAAACATAAATGAACACAGGGGATGTAGAGAGTCCATGATTCAGCTTAAAGAAGGAAAGCAGCTGCTCCCAGGAAGGCGGGTCCAGATATGGCCATGATCTTCTCTAACGTAGCCGTCGCCGCGGCTGCGCTGCTTGGTGGCAAAGCGGTGCCTGGGCCTTCGGCCTTGGGGCTCCCATCGGGAGTCTGAGCGGTGGTTGATGAGGCTGAGCTTGGAGTTTTGGCGACTTTAGAAGGTGCGGAGGCAGGTGGAGATGCCCCGTGAGATTCAATCGGCGCTGCCTTCGGCACTGGCGTTTTGGCTTCTTCAGAAGGTGTGGAGGCAGGTGGAGATGCCCCGTGAGATTCAATCGGCGCTGCCTTCGGCACTGGCGTTTTGGCTTCTTCAGAAGGTGTGGAAGCAGGTGGAGATGCTGCTGGAGATTCAATCGGCGCCGCCTTGGGCACTGCTGCGATGGGAGCCTTTGCATGTGAGCTGGGAGCCTTTGCCATAGAGGCTGAGCTTGTGATCAATCCGAAGGCAAAAACCAAGAAGAGAAGTGCATTGAATCGGCCCATCTTGTCTGCAGGTTCTTGCTCACGAAGAATAATAGTGCAAATGAGGGAGACAGAGAATGTGCAGACAGGTACGGGCGAAGGCTTGTGAAGAGCTCGGAAATGCAATGGTATATATATACGTTCATAGTCAGTTACAGTCGAGCTGGATTTAGTCGGTTACAGTCGAGAATTGCGAGATCTGAGCTGGAGGCATGCATTCCCGCGAGATTTTCGATGTGGCCTCACGAGATTTGGCGCCAGATCGATCTGCGGAAAGGATGGTCACAGTTAAGTTTTGTGGCATGTATAGACATGCGATTCGATTTCATGGTTCAAGTCTCAAGATACATCTTTATCTAGACTGATTTTTCAATAACAAATCTAGTCCCAAACCATGAAAAGTATAAAGATTACGTGTACAATAGGTAGGCTATTTCCCAAATTAATAGTTGGTGACTCATTTGGTTTTTTTTTATCTCAAAGAAGCATTGATTTAACTCTAATCCATGCATTGGAGACATAAACATTGGAATTTGAGGCCATAAGGCCCTAACAAAGTGCATAACGAATTTTGAGCCATGCATCCAAAGTGCATAATGGTGGGAAAGATGGGTTTAGAAAAGATGGTGCATCCAAAATCATATCAAGTATCTTGGTTGCGTAAATATCACCAAATCTTGGAAAGTGAACAGAGTAGAGTGAAGTTTCAAATTTGTGGCAATGAGGATGAAGTGTTGTGTGATGTAATACCCATGGATGTGTGTCATTTATTATTAGAAATTCCTTGGCAATATGATAGAAAGGAAGTTCATGATGAGTAGAAAAACACTTATGCTCTTAAGATGGGTGAATTGAATCACATACTTATACCATTGAAGACTAAAATAATTGAGATTGGAAATCAAGCATTGATAATGAATGATAAGGAATTTCTAAGTATTCAGATAATGGGTGAAAATTAAATTGATCAAATGTTGGAGNTCGGGAACGACTACCTGAAACAGCTTGGAACCTGTTTTAAGGATCCCGGACTGGGTCGTCTCCCCCGTTGCGGGCCGAATCAGATACGCCCGTCAACAGGAGGTAAGTGAATAATTTCCATAGCAACAAGTTCAATCAAATGATTTTGAAGGTATGATGACTAATGATTTGTTCAATGAGAGGGTCTTAATGAAAAGTGCATATCAAGTTGCATTAGCTATAACTGAAACTATCATGAAAGAAGAAATTTGTATAAATGAACACCAGCTTGGTGCAAGATAGGGTATGGCTCTGAAGGTGGATGAAAAGCTCTCAGATGAAAACTATTCAAAACTTGTTGAAAACAAAAATCAAGAAATGACGAAAGAACAATATTATCATCAAATACTCCAAAAGAAAGTTATGTTTAGTATACTTGACTTATGTGCAGGGGAAGAGATTGAGAAATATATTCTTCAACAAAGGGATCCAAAATTGAAGAATCTTGCATAAAAATAAAACTAAATGAATTTAATAATGGCATAGTTTAGGGTTTGAAATTGTTTCCAGTGGCAGAATGTTTACAAGTTAAAGATATTTTGGACCAAAAGATAATGAAAAGAGTAAGGAGAAGAAAGTGTTTTGAATATTTAATCCAATGGAAAATCATCCTATAGGAAGCTCTATTAGGATTCATGTTTCAAGTTTGCTGAAAAATAAGAGTGTTATGGAAAGTTCCATGAGAAAGAGATGATAATGTTTTGTTCCCTTAGAGTCTAATGAAAGGGTGTCACAATAATTTGGTGGAAAACTCAACAAGGTTGCTTCGTGGAAGTCAAAAATCTTATTTTTTACTAAAGGGAGTGGGATCCCTCAATTGAATTTTTATTTTTTTAGACTAGTGATAATAAATTAGGAGTTATTGAGTTCGTTTTGCATTGTAAATATCCAAATGACACTAAAGCAGTTGGTGGTAGTCTATTAGAGTTTAATTAAGGATATAATTTCTAAATATAGGTCTTGTTTTCCTTTCTTTAAGGAACAGATGAGCGAAAGATCTATTGTATATATTTGAAAATATTTTAGTTGTAATAGTTGGATTCAATGTGGATGGGTGATCATAGATATTTTTGTTGTGATTGCATCTCTAGAGTTCATTTAGTTTTGCTCCGTGTAAATGAATAGTGTGTTTTTTCTGTGAATAAGATGCATGTTGGGTGAAAGAGGGTTCTTTGGGAAACCTAGAAATGCATTTATGTGTGATTGGAAATTGCCAAAACTTCAAGAAGTCCAGTTTGATATCCAATATAACAAAACATTGTGGTTGTTTAGGTTTGGCTACATAAAATTTTTGTAAGATTTATTTCCTTACGCAAGAGTATTGAACAAATTCAGATAGTTTCTCCTTGGTTGAATACATACATTTAAACACTTGTGAATGTGTGTTGGTTGAAATTGAAGTAGGGAACGAAAGCCTGATAATTGGGTAACATTCTCATTTTGCTTGAAATAAATCTTTTGAATGGAATATCATTGTTTTGTGTGGATTGAATGTTTTGTTTTCGAAGATGAGAGAAAAACCGATGATCTATCCGGGTTTATATGAATTGTGCAAACTTACATTCAATTCAATGAAGGGGAAATTAGTATATTATTTAAACACAATCAAGTCATGTAAATTTTCCTAACGTTTCCAGGAGAAGACTGAATACATTTAGCAAGTTACAAGTGGAAAAAAAAATGGAAAACAAAGTACCTCCATGTTGTCTTTCATTCCGCACTATAGGATTTGTGTATTCTTGTAGTTCTATTAAATTATTCTTTTATTTTTAAATATGGATTTATTAGCTACAACTTGTTGAAGTTATAGAGAGATTAGTTATCATTAGTGGGGAAGTGAAATGTTGGTTACCAAGATGAAGTGTTCTTTAACGTTTTGAAGCTAGGACTTTTGTGTGTATCCTCATGAATCTTACACCAAAGATGCATCTTGGTAAAACAAATTGCTCCTTGTAATTCATCTAATAATACATTAATGATAGCAATAGGAAGCTTATATTTAATGATCATGTTGTTTAGATCTTTGTAGTTCACGTTCTTCTAATAATTTTAATACCATGTTAACATGGTGCACGTGTTGTTTCCAATATTTTATATGGATTATGATGTCATCAAAAAATAATAACATGACTTTTCTCAAGAAGGGTTTAAAAAAATATTTTATTAATATTTTAACTGTTGAAGCTACATTGTTAAGGAACTATGACAACACCAAAAATTCACTATGACCATCATGCATTCTAAATGTTGTTTTTTTAATGTCTTCTTGCCTCATTTTGATATAATGATATCCAAAATGGAGATGCAACTTGTTAAAAACAATTTCTCGTTGTAGTTCATCTAATAATTCATCAATGATAGGAATATGAAACTTATCTTTAAGATCATGTTGTTTATATCTCTATAATATTGACACACACACGATGAACCTTCATTTTTGTGAAACGTCACCACTAGTGTAGAGAAAGAATCTGTTCTAGACGGAATGATGATTGTATCTTAACATTTCTTGGATCATATTACCTATTTGGTATTTTTTTTATTACATGTGGAACTTAATCAGAAAGATAATATTGTAGTGCATGAATATCTACACCTACTTCTTGTATTTCACATAAGTTATGTATAAATTTATGTTGATGTTATATATGATGGTTGTTAATTTATTTTACTTCTAGATGGGAAATATGCCAAGCGCATGGTACATAGGAAAGCTTGTTTACACTATTTGTGTGTGTTTGTGTGTGTGTGTGTGTGTTGTGTTGGGATACTAACTCGTTCGCTAATTGAGTTAAGTGATAGCTAGATAGTATGGTACAAGATTAGCATGGATTATATGGACCTTTGAACGGGAACAATATTATAGTGAAAATTTATTGTTTTAGAATTGTTATTCATTCATTTCTATGATGTGTGGAAAGTTGCTAGGTTTTAGGAAACACAAGTGGCCAAACTAGTTATTTGATGATGAAGCTTAAGAACAACAACAACAACAACAATGGTAGTTACTATGTCGATGTAGCCATTGAAATGCATTCCAATATGATGGGAAATCCATTACCCACTGTTTATCCTCTGAAATATGGATTCATGGGATGGTTGTGCTAAGGCATACTCCCGAAGATATGTGATGATGATTGCTAGTTCTATGTTGGGGAAGCTTGGTTAGTGTAGTCAATGCATCCTCTTATGGGTTCTATATGGAGTTAGGTCAATGTAGTTGATGCTCCATGATATTCTATAAGAGGAAGGACACGTGAATTAGATAGAAGGAAGTAGGTAGATAAGAATATTGTTGAAGTTATGGAGACCAAATTAATTAACTATGTGTGTTAAGATCCTTGTTTTACTTTTGTTTGATAAAATTAGTACATTGTGTTCTTTATCATGATCCAATTAGAAAAATGGTTAGATACTACAAATTATGATTTATGCCTTACATCAATAGACTGATGAGAGTTTTGTAAATTATGTGTTTATGTGATATTTGACTACTATTAGTACCTACATGAGTTATGTAAGCTCTATCTATGCCTAAATAAATTGTGTATGTATACTAGTATTGATTTTTAAAATCATTCATGAACTAAATATTAAACTATTTAAATAGAATGGATGCATTATGGTTGTGGAATAATTCTTTTATAACTAGTTGGGTAATTATATAGTAATAAATGTTAATTAAATGAGATATGAGGCTTGATGGTAATTGTTTAAATAAATGTTAAATTGAGTTTAAATGACTATTATTGATTTGATCAATACGTGTTAATTAAGTTTTAAATGGTAGACTGTGGATTTGATTGATCAATGTTGAATGGATTTTGTGAATGGTCAATATACTATTGTGTTACTTAAATTGATCATTTTTAGAAATGTTTGATAGATGTAAAATTTATATTACTTAAATATTTTTTTTGTATTAATCCAATAAACATGAAATCGGCTATTGTTCTCTTCTTTACTGAATTATTGAATGAATTTGATCCACTTACTTCATTTTGGGAATGGCATGGGAAGTTGGGGATGGTTTTCACATTGCCGAGGAGATAAGGTGAACCAAGGAGCCTTTCCTACAGAAAGGTGGTGGAAAGATTTGGTGAATGGAGATAGGTCATCTAAAGGCAAGAAAAGGGGAGTGGTATTTTATTTTGGGGAAGAAAGGAGGAGTAGAATTTTTTTGGATTGATAACTTGGAGAAAGAGGGGGGAAGACTAGTTGGTTTCTATTGTTCTTGAGATTTGGGCATAGAGGGCCAATAAATCATTAATTTCTTGAAGCTAGGGAGCTGGCAAGGTTGTTCCTATATGGCTAAGAATTAAAAACTGGCATGGAGGTTACAAGGAGCCAATCAAAATAAAAATATCAAGATGCAAATTTTGAAAACCTATAGGTATTATCCTAGTTCCCATTTTGCGAGTCAGATTCCAAAATATTGTAAATCTAAATTTTAAATTATAACTTAATAAATTAAATTTCATATATGTTTAGAACTGAAAATGTTATCTTTCATACATTTTGGAGAAATAATTTATTTTCTTGAGCATAGACTATGCATATTGTAGACTATGTATGCTTATAACATAGATAAATTATTTTATTTAACATTCGTATTTGAGGACCTTGTCACATAGCCCACATGGGTGCTTACATCACTATTTTATTCATATGGGTACATGTACACTCTAAAATTATGTGATGCACTTTAATGTTCCAAGTGAATAACATCGTCATGATCTCAAGTAGGTGGTAGAAGTTTTGGTATCTCTCTAAATACCTTGGAATGGTTTTCAATGAATATTTAGAGATCCCCTTGAAAAGAGGATATGGGTACTTAATCATGCACTAAGCACAGTTGTGTAAGTATGCCATGGTTTTCTCTTTTAGCAACCTTTTTATTTCATTATCCTCTTGATTTGAAATATACTTATGGCTCATGTTACATAAAATTGATTTTAAATGGATAGTTTCTATGTAAAAATTGGATATAAATTTAGATGTTTAATATAGTTTACAAGTTAAATTGAATGTTTAATATAATGGTTTCTTGGGAAAAAAATGCATATTTGGAAAGAATCTCTTTTTGGGTACTAAAAGGGAACCCTAAAAAATTAAATACTTAAACCAATAGTCATATCTTTTCCAAGTATTGTATAAAAACAATAAACAATACCAACATCCAATTTAGCTAATGGCCACAAGACTAGGGTGGGGTCATCATGGCATCATAGGCCAACTTAACTAATTCCCATAATATTGGGGTAGGTTTATCATGGCATCATAGGATTTCTCACCCAAATGAATTAGTTAGAAATGACAAAACAATAACAAATAGAAAGAATCACAAGAAGTGACACTTCCCAACTAGAAAGGAAAGTTACCACTTATGGTATGTGTAAGAGAGCTCTAATACAACATATTTGGAAGAAAATCCAGTTATAAAAGGAAATCCAATTACAGATAGGATGTTGATGAGAATCATGGCATAGGGAAAGGGTAATTAGGAAGCCATGAATCACTAAATTTGCAATCAAGAATTTTCCCTTAAGAATAATAGTTTTTTGAAAACAATATGATTCGTTAAATTGAAAATGCTTAGAGATTCTAGATCATATAGCTTATAACTTAACTTACATTTGAAATAGCTATAACATGACCATCTTAAAGTAATTCTTTAATATTCTAGTTGTTTCTATGAAGAATGATGTCATAGTGGTATGTGTTTCTGGATTTCAGTATATTAAAGTTTAGAATACCTTAACAATGTTGTATGTCATTACCGTACGTAAGTGTTCAAAGAAAGACACTATCATGAAAACAACTTGTTAGTACCGTTTCTGGTTAGCAGTTGGAGAGGGGCAGACCAAAGGAAAAATAAGGAAGGATGTGAATATTTTTTGTAATATGACCAAAGGTTTGTTAAAAGGTGTTAAAAGAACAATAAAGGGGCTATTTCTAAGGTTTAAATCGTGCTTCAAGATATAGAAATACGTTAAATAAAAAATCCAGTCCTATGTTATCTTGTGACAAGTTATAATGGTGTAGATATGCAACTGGGAAGATCTACAGTTGTAAATAAATCCACTGTCTAAAGTTGCACAAGGAAAGAAGTTTGGGTCGCCAATGGAATGAGTTAAAAGGAAGCAAAGATCAACGGTCATGTGGAGAAGGTAATGTAGATATATGGCCATGAGTGATTCCACTGGTGAAACTAGCACGAACAAATAAACTTTTTCAATCAGCAGAAAATATTACATGCTGCATAGATCAACGACAAAGATCAAGATGTAAAAGTGATCGACGATCAGCAAACATTCTGTTCGGTGAACATGTGCAAGAAAAGTGAAGTTAGAGATTAGTGGAAAGTGGTATAACCCGCAGAAATCAATGGTTGAAAGTAAGGAAATCAAGATCGATGGTTATGGATAATTCCACCGATTGAAGTTGCGCCAATAAATAAAGTATTGACTCAGGGTGGAATTGATTAAAAGACTCGCATGATCAAATATGGAAATTTGATGAGATTAAGATCTACGGTCCAAAATTATTCTTCTACCACAAGATGCACGGATAAAATAGTATGTATCTCCAACGAAATTGGTTAAAGATCCAAAGTAATTAAAGGTTGTGATCAATGTTGATTGAGATCTACAATGAAGGTTGACTCCACTGGGGAAATATGCACACTATTTGTACAACTAGATCTGGGAGGAATGTTTAAAGGTTGAGATTGATTGGCGGTTGAGGTTTATGANAGATCTACAATGAAGGTTGACTCCACTGGGGAAATATGCACACTATTTGTACAACTAGATCTGGGAGGAATGTTTAAAGGTTGAGATTGATTGGCGGTTGAGGGTTTTGAAGGATGAGATAAAGCGTCAGCTGCTAATCCATTGATGAAAAGTGCAATTTAGTTATTATATGAATGGGTGACAGTAATTTGGGAAATTAATCTACGGTGGTAAAAGAAGATATGATGGATATACGGTTGTGAAGGGATTCACTACTAAGATTTGCAGGAAGGATAAAGTTGGATAATATAACAGGAATGGATATACAAGGGTAAAAAGTAATCAAGATCAACAGTTTAAAATAAAAGACATCAGATCTATGGACAAATAAATACTCACCTGGGTAAAATGCATGAAAAATAGATAGAACATACCAAAGTATAAAATACTATAAATAGAAAGCACATGGAGAAGGACCATTTTTCTTTTTATGCATTGGATGTCGAGAGATTAGTATTGCGTGGAAGAAGCCAACTTAGATAGATTCATGTACACTTGTTAGCTGACCAGGTAGGCCACTTTACCTACCCAAGACTATTTAAAATGGATAGTGGAGAGGGAGTAGAGGCTCAAGCATTGGAAAACCAAAAAAAATAGGAGGTTTTTGAAGATGAAGACAATGAAGTGTTTGATACCCTACTATCATTTGGTTCAGTAAATAAATAAAAAAGTCTAAATTAAAAATACTTAAAGACCAAGGTACAAATGTACATGGTGTCTATAGGTTATATTTTTAGCTTTTCTGTCTAGAGGAAACCCTAAGTTTCCATGAATTCATTAACTGGTGCACTTCTAATTATTGCTCTTCCGAGAGAGTAATTATGGATGTGGCAAAGAGTAAAATTCTATGTCCTGTCAGCCCGTTAGTTGTCTGTGATTCCTTTGATGTTCCTTCTATATTTACCAAAGTATGTGAATATTTTAGTGAAGGAAACATGGTCCAATCATTCCATGATGCAACCATTGAGCAGAAGTAGTCCTTTTTCACTACCCATTTTAAACCAGATGTGTCCTTCAAAAATCGAGCTTTTCTTGTAGACAGAAATTTGTTTAATGATGAAACCTAGTTGGTTATTTCACTAATGAGTCATTTCATATATCTATATTGTTGGAAAGGGGTTGGGGTAAGTTGTGCAACATTGCGGATGCTACAAAAGCTCAAAATACACCCGCAAGACAAAGATAGTGCTATAGGAAAATGATAGACTACTTTTGATTATTTTGTATCACTTTTTGTACTTGTTGACCATTTTTTGTGGATATTGGTCATTAGTCAGTTAAATCAACTAGGATTTAGTTAGAAGTGGACCCTGAATGTAAAGGAGCAATCCTATATATAGAAAGAAGAATTGTGAATGAACATATCCCAAAACGAATTATACAGTAGAACAATTGAACTATTGTAGACGAATTGTTATCTGTTTTGATCTGTGGGTGGATGCACAGAAGTAATATGATAAGATGGATGTTGATATGAATCATTGTTTTCTTCTTTTTTCTTTATTATCTTTATGTTCCTAGTGATGAATGTTAAGTGAATATGAAATATAGATCCATGTTGTTCCATTTATGAAGGTTGTCATGTTTTCTAATCTGGATCTGTTACAGTTGTGAATGAATGAACGATGTGCAATAATGAATGATTTTGTTGGAAATATTGATCTGATCTAGTTATTAAGTTGCTGAATCATTGATGCCCTAACCCTCTTCTATACTGCAAAAACTTGGTTCTGTCAGCCCTCCCTCGAACATCTCGGGTGAGACCTCATTCACTCTGCGGGTGTTCCTGGATAGGGTAAAACTTGTCCGGGCCGATGCTTAGGGAGATCGTGGTGATTCGAGTGTCGAGAGAGTGGGACCCCTGTCGACTATAATTTTTTGGTTGAGGGTTGAGCCAAAAATGGTTATGTTGTTGCGACCTTGTTGCGACTAAGAGAAGAGGATGTGGCATCCGACGCAACCAGAAATCCAAGGTTGGTTTGACTAGAAGTTGTATGAGTTTGCTGAAGCAGAAAAACAGAACTTGGGATTAACCATAGACAAGTGGTTGGCGAACTACATACATGAAAGCCCTCATGAGTATTTCTTCTGTGAGTTTCCCATTATTGGTTCCTTTGTGAGGCAGTGTGGACTATTAGGAAGGCTACCGATGATGATGTCAAGAAAGGCCAACTAGCGACTACCCTACGAGGTCGTGCTCTAGATTTCTTCATGAAATTCATTCAAGTTCCTATAGGGACTCCTGCAAAAACATTGGATGAATTTTGGGAGGGACTGATCGAAGAATCCTGAAAGCCTGTGTTTGAGGCTCAATACATTACTGAGTTGAAAGAGATTCAGCAGTTTCCTAATGAGACTATTTAGGACTTCGACTAGAGATTCAAGACATTAATGGAACGGGTCAGCTTTAAGATGAGCGATGTTCACCATAAATAATGGTTTATTTCATCCTTGGTACCTCATATTCGGAAACCACTGATGCAGCAGAAGATCGCAACAAAGAGCGAGGCTCTGGAGATTGTGATGAAGTTAGAAGCTTCACCAGTTGGAGAGAGTATAGTTGGCATGAATCAAATCTAGGCGCTGCTGGAAAAACTAATGCTTCAGCTGCAAGACATTAAGAAGGCAAAGGAAGATTGCGGTGATATTTGGTGCACTCGGTGTCACGCAGATGGACATACCAAAGATAACTGCCCCAGTTTTCAAAATTATCTAGATTTAGGAGCACTAAACCCATTAAGTTGCGGCAGTGTACCTTGGTGTTGTATATGTCAAGTTTATGGGCATCGGCACGAATACTGTAGCTACATGTAGAATATGGTGTCAAAACCAACCAACTTATACCTTTCTTTTTGCAAATTGATGGGACATGAAAACAAATACTGCTAGGCATATGATCTATTGCAGGAGAGAACATATGATTCAAACTTCGTGAAGGGTGAAGATCATTGCATAGTCCAATAGCCGCAGAGGTGGCCTTATATGATAAATGCTCGACCGCAGTATACACTATCATTGCAGATGCAATTTATACCGTCGTAGCCACAGCCACAGTTCGTACCACAGCCGCAATTTGCACCGCAGCTGTAGTACAATCAAATGACGATGCCCATATGTAGCCACAGTATGTTCAAGCTGCACAGTATGTCCAGTAGTAGCCGAATCCCATACTGCAACAGATGGCTCAACCACAGTACCAACAACAGGAAGGATTCTGAGGAGGCTTCAGACGAGGAGGAGGATGAGGTCGTAGATCAGTCCAATGTTACAATTGTGGGGTATTTGGTCACTATTAGAGAGACTTCCTACACTTGCAATGCTCATGTACATATTGCATAGTGATCAATCACACGGTCAAAAACTTCCCTCAGTTAATCGCAAGATGGCAGGCTGGGAACGTCCCTCAATTGTAGAGCCTGAACCAGGTCTAGACTCAAAATCGACTGCAAAACCAGAGCCACTTGTCGACCCAGAATCAAGTTCCAATCCATAATCAGATGATGAACCAACCTATGAACCCCCCATTGAACCATAATCCACCACCGAATCAGAATCCCCTTATGAACTAGAATCAAGGGCCAATGATAGCAATGATCTTAGCAGAGCCCAGAACAATAGATGTTGTCATTGCCATTGTCACCTATGCAGGAGCCACAACAGGAGAGGATGAGCCCCATCTAAAAATTCGACTGGCTAGATAGAAGAAGGCACCGTTAGATATCGCAAATAAAAATGAGACATTGTTTGGAGCATGGGATGCGATCGGAAGAAACCTTGGTAAGTCAACTGTCTATGAAATGCCTATTGCTTTTTATTCCACACTAAAGGCAGGACCATCACGGAATCATGGTACCTTGCAACATTTTTTTGAAAGTTGCTTGTCGCTGACAAGAGACCCAGACACTTTGGCTGAGATTGAAAATTTGTTGCGCCGCCCGGGTAAGGAGTCCATGGTGAACTCTTTACATAAGAAAAAGACAGGAAAGGATGTGCATATGAATATTCAGATTGGAGACTATGAAGTCAAATTGGTCATTTTGGATCTAGGTTCAGACGTAAATATACTAACAAAATGAACATGGAAAAAGATGGGGCATTCAACATTGGGATGGTCCCCAGTGCAGTTGCGATTAGCCAATTAGGTGAAGGTGCAACCTATTGGACGGGTATCTAACCTGGTTGTAGATGTTGAAGGTATGAGGACCCATACTGATTTTGACGTAATTGAATTTGTTAATGGTGAAGGCTCCTACCCCGCTCTGATATGGGTTGGATGGGCCAATGATAGTATGACAGTCATTAACTTCAAAAAGCGGATGATGACTTTTGAAAACCAAGAGATTCAAGTCATTACACCTATGGAACCTGATGAAGGTAGGTGATAAATTGAACCAATAAAAGATTAATTTTTTAGGGGGTGGGATCATGCCTACAATATCTCTGAAGATGACGGAGAACTTGGTTCGCGTAGTGCTAGTTCTGCATCTTTTGATTCTGAGGATGCGTTGGAGAATTGGAAAAATCAAATGCATGAGGTGTCCTTAAGGCCATATTAATCACATGGTCATTGTGCCATGTTGTTATTGAGATTGTAGAACTACCTGTTTATGAAGGGCTACATGAAATTTTTGTGTTCTTAATGGAATTTGAAGAAAAGGTCTCGAAAACACAACGATTGCTTGTACTGGAAGAAGAAATGAAAGATACTCCAGCAGGCTAGTGGGAAACGCACAAAAATACAATTACTGGATGGGCCCAGTGTCGATTCTTGATGACAGTTTGCTTTGGCAATGTAGAATAATACCACACTGGGCGGTATGATGGATGGAATGACCCTAGTAGCCATTTGATAGAATTCCAAACATTGTGGGCATCGAGACCAAAGGATGAATGGGTCCATGCATTTATTCACACCCTATATGAAATGCCAAGATCATGATATGTATTAGACATCACCACATGGGAGGAGCTGATAGTTTGTTGTGTAGAACTTTCTCTTTATAGACGCTAACCCTGATGTTAACAATGCACTTCAGATTATTCAGGATGTGGTCCTAAAATTTGTACCAGTCACATACCCTATGGCTCCACATGTGCATTTCCATATGTAGTTGCTAATGGAATGCTATAACATGTCTAGAGAGCTTGAAGATGATGATGAACTATAGAATATCAATATCCTAGAGACAGAAGGAAGTAGGAATGTTGTAGCTGCGATGAGACATCACCACATGGGAGGAGCTGACAGTTTGTTTTGTGTAGAAATTTCTCTTTACAGACGCTAACCCTGATGTTAACAATGCACTTCAGATTATTTAGGATGTGGTCCTAAAATTTGTACTAGTCACATACCCTATGGCTCCACATGTGCATTTCCATATGTAGTTGCTAATGAAATGCTATAACATGTCTAGAGAGCCTGAAGATGATGATGAAATATAGAATATCAATATCCTAGAGATAGAAGGAAGTAGGAACTTTGTACCACCAGATGTACCAACTGATCCCATGAGTCAGCCATTGAAGGTCAGAAAGTTTAACATTGTGACAAAATAAAACCCAAAGTTCGCAAGTGTTGGGGACTATTGGGATGAGGATACCATGGAAAAAATAACAGACTTGCTACATGAATTTCAAGATCTCTTTCCAACTAAGTTCTCAAAAATGAAGGGGACACTAGGTGATATAGGAGAAATGAAGATCCCACTAAAACCAGATGTTACACCAGTATGACAAATGCCATATTGCCCGAATCTATGATACAAAGAAAGAGTCAAGGTTTAACTTCACTGGATGGTGGATGTTGGAATAATTGAGTCAGTAGAAGAATCACAATGGATCAATCCCATTGTGTTCCAAGACAAGAAAACAGGTGAAGTTCAGATCTATTTTGACTTAAGAAAATTGAATGATGCCTGCATGCATGACCCATTTTCGACCACATTCACTGATGAGTCACTTGAAGGAGTAGGAAGTCAAGAAATGTACTCTTTCTAAGACGGATTCTCTAGTTATCACCAGATCAGAATCACTAAGGAGGATCGACACAAAACTACCTTTTTCATTGAGTGGGGCTGCTTCTAATACACGGTGATGCCATTTGGGTTGAAGAATGCACCCATATTATTTTCTCGAGTGGTTGTTGCAGTATTTAAAGTTTTCATTCATAAGTTCCTATAGGTGTATATGGATGATTGGTTAGTGTATGGCCTAATCAAGGATCATTTGGAAAACCTTCAACTGATGCTGGATAGGTGTCGATAACATCAGATTGCGTTGAACTCCAAGAAGTGCATTTTCTGCGCACCATTTAGGATCTTGTTGGGTCACATTGTGTGCAAATAAGGATTACTAGTTGAATCTGGCGATGGTCTATGCACTGCAAAGATTCAGACATTACCTCTTAGGTGGCCACTTTGAAATTTTTACTGACCACTCTGCTTTGAAGTACCTGGTCAATAATCTTGTTTTGGGGGGAAGATATGCCATTGGTTACTTCTCTTTCAGGAGTTCGATTTAGAAATAATTGTAAAGTCAAGTCGCTTGAATGTTGTCCCCGATCATTTATCCAAAATTGAAACAGGAGAACAACCTACTAATATTGAAGATGGACTGCCTGATGCACAGTTATTTTGAGTTTACATGGAAGATGACCATTATTCCCCAATAATCCAGTTCTTAGCAACAAGAATCGCACCAGAAGAACTTTCCACAAGTCAAAAGAAACAGTTGGTGGTTAAAGCTTATAACTATTAGTTGATTGTCGGACACCTGTATAAGCTGGGACCAAATGAAATATTTAGGTGATGTGTCCTACCACATGAACAAGGGCATATCTTAGAGGAAACACATGCAGGGGGCACTGCGAGGGTCATGCAACAGCAAGGAAGGTGCTTCATGCAGGTCTTTGGTGGCACACCATACACAAAGATGTGGCAGATTATGTGTAATGTCCAAAATTTGGCATTGGTTCACAATGGCCAAATCACATTTTCCATATTCATGAAAGTTGTCAAATGGATGCTAAAAGTCAAATAATTGCCAAGGAGGAAAATCACTAGTTTCCTACGTTGGGGGTGGAAGCTTTGAGATTTGGAATACGAGGGATAATAAATTATGTTTAGAAATTATAAGGGGATGAATATTTAATAATTTATCTTATTAAATAAATACAAGATAAAATGTAAATGGCAATAGAGCATGAAGACACATGGAGACTATGGGACCCACACTAGCTAGAATTCCTATGTTAAATGGTATCTTTCTCTTGCAAATTTGAATATATGGGAAGTATAATGTTTTTGTATGGATTATAATGTTATTATACTTGTCCATATACTTCATAGGTATAATTTGGGATGAATTTTAACTTACATGGGAGAGGAAGAGCCAAATGGGAGTTTCATGGACACTTGGCTAGATTCCCCGTACATTTATGACAGCTATGACACCAATGATGGATATTCTATGACAGTTATGACCCAAGTCAGATCTGAAGGCTGACATATTGACATACTGAGATTTCAGGCCTGAATAGAGCATATTGGAGGTCGAAATTGGGAGTTGGAGAAGGCCAAGAGGCTCCTACTCAAATTTGGGAGAAGAGGGAAGGTGAAGAGAGAGGCTACATGGCATAGCATGAGCAGCAACACCAATTCGACTTGGATTTGGTTTATGGATGGATTTGTAACCTTATAATACCAATAATTTTTATAAAATATAGGTATCATCCATGAGAATAATGTTTTGGTCATTTGTGAAATTGTCATTTGTGAATTGTGAGAGCTAGTGGATGACTAGTTTTCTTGCTTAAGCCAATTTCGAGGGTGAAAGATTCCCATCCTAGTTGGTGTTTGGAAAGGAAACTTAGGTATTTCATGGAGATTTAATGGATTCTTATTTTCAGGTTTAATCTACAATAAATAATTTGTATTCTTCTATTGCAACACTCTCTCTCAACTATTTCCAGTTTTCACACCATATTCATGACAATGGAGGGATTGAGATTTGGGTGAGCTATTGATCTCTTTGGGGAATATTATAAAGATAATTGTTAGGTATAACTCCCGATTGATTTTTATTACATTGCCAAAAGCTATTATTTATACATTAGATGTGGTGGTTGAAAACCAGCCTTTTCACCTTCCTATCTATTCATATTCCTATCTATTTACAATAATCCCGACGGATTATTCTAACAATCCCCCTCTTAATCCGAAGGGATGTTCGTAAGTCCGAGCATGTTTCTGAATTTTTCAAACTTTTCTCATCCAAGCGCTTTGGTGAAGATGTCTGCAACTTGATCATTCGTGGAACAATGTCGAAGATGGACTGTTTTGGCCTCTACATGATGTCGAATCAAATGATACTTTGTGTTGATGTGTTTGGTTCGATCATGGAATCTAGGATTCTTAGCCAGCTTAATTGCAGAAGTATTGTCGACCAACAATGGAGTGGAGTTCTCTTGTTTTTCTTGCAAATCTTCAAGTATCTTCCTGAGCCATACTATTTCTTTCGTTGCTTCAGCCGCAGCCACATATTCTGCTTCTGTTGTTGAATCTGCTGGAACTGACTGTTTGAGAGA
>LPNX010092773.1:527851-556695 GCA_001517045.1 Pseudotsuga menziesii | reverse complement strand
TCCAAGATTACAATGTGCAACAATACAGGAATCAGAAAATTTACTAGCATCTTGGTCATGTGTTTTCTGGTTATGCATGTCTTTGATGGACTCCCATGAAGTCCAACACTGATCTGATGTGTGCCCAGTATTTCCGCAACGCTTGCACTGCAAGTCTGATCTTTTGCTTCTGCCCCCTCTGCCTCTAAAATTTCTTCTTCTTCTGCCTCTCTCTTTGCCGCAATCTCCCTTGGAAGGGTCTTTGGATTGGTCTTTGCCGGCAAGGGCAGTACCAATACTAGATGCCAAAGAGTGCATCTTTACAACCTTTAGTGTAATTTACAATAATAAACTGATATGAGAGATAGAAATAGAAAAAAAATAAGAACCTTGCAGGTCTACAGTCTCTGCCAAGGTGATTTACAATCTCAACTTCATATTTTAAAGTGATACAATGACAGTATCGCAGCTTCAATTCGCAGCAATTTCAGGGAGAAGAAATCAGTAGATACAAAATATATTATACAAAATATATCAGTTACTATGCAATATCAGTCTCAGTATTCAGAATTCAATATATCAGTCTCACTATTAAGAATTTACATAGGCTCTCTTGATTTCGTAGGAAGCTCCACAGGTTCAGCAGGATGTATACACTAGCAGCATGTATACACCAGCAATCATAAAAAATTCCAGACTCCAAGCAGTATAGATACTCAACGCATATATACTATTCAGCATATATATATTAGTTAGCATACATATATTCTTCAATCTATTAGTCAGTCTGATATACAGCATACAAAAAATATATATATCAGTTACTCTCCATGCAGCTTTCTCCAACGCAGCATGCATGCAATCTTCAGCATAAAAGATAGGTATACTACTACCACTGATAGGTATTGGAGCAGTCTTCAATGCAATATATATATCAATCTTGAACACAATATATATATCAGCCTTCAATGCATATATCAGTATGATATATCACTCTATATCAGTCATACTATATTTTGCATTAACTGTCCATTTCAACCAATAAAGAAACATGTTTACCTCCACGCATGCGGCAGAGGAAAGCATCGATTCTATTTGAGGGCCTCTAAACTTATATTTGAGTTTGGTGCTACTGTGCCATACATTCGTATTCAGCTCAAAAACCCGAACATTATATGAGTGAGAAACTTTACCGAAGCAATAGAGTCCATTCCCCACATTCAGAAATATTGGTAGCTGAGAGCAGAGGCGACGATGTAGTTTCTCTGCGCTATCACTATTTACTTGGGGGTCCCATGCAGGTATCTCCAATAGTGCACAGTCTCCAACATGCGTAATGTACCACGCGGTCTCCCACTGTGGTCTTCACAATGTATTTTCCAGAAACCAATCCAGGCACCAGCGTCGTTCAACGCAGGCACCAGTTTTCAGCATACAACACATCAGAGAGTCGCCTCTCTCACCCCACCAGGCAGTCTCCAGGTCGCAGCAACAATTCTAAGAGGAATATTTACCAAAAACACTGAAAATAATCAGTTTTCACCGTCAAATCACCAGCTTTATACCGGTCTGCAAAAAATTAGGGTTCAGCTCGCAGTCTCTCAACGCAGCAGTCTCCAAGGTGAATGAGGGAAGTCTTCAGCAGCTCAACGCAGTCACACCAGCAGCTCAACGCATTCAACATCAAGACAGTTTGCAAATGAGACAGCATGAGTCTTCACCATTCCATCTTCGGTCTCCAACAAACTTCCAGCAATAAAGTAGCAGTGCGGCTTCAATTCGCAGAAAATAAACTCTTCAACGATGGTCACGATCAACAGCGATCTCCTTCACCGAAGCGTAGGAACTCCACGAGCTTAAAGAGAGTTAAAACACAGATCCAATGGTCGCAGTCTCAATGCAGAGAGGGGAATCACGTGATATCAGTGGTGGTGATCATTTAGAAACCAGTCACAATATTTATCACTCTTCAAGCAAACTTTGAGCATCAAGAGAGAGCGGTCACATCGATATTCAGAAGCTTGTTTGTGGCAGAAATTTGAAAAACACCAAGCAGTAACTCGATATATTTTTCCAAGAGAGAAAAACACCAGGTTAAATTTAGGGTTTATGATATCACATCTGATACTCAAACATAAAACTAGGTCAAACAATATCCCAGCTGATACTCTCAATGGAGATTCGATAGCACTCAGCTCTTCAACGCGCTCCAAAATAATTTACAGCACTCAGCTCTTCAACGCGCTCACGGGATTAGGCTTCAAAAATGTATATTCCAGACATTAGGGTTAGTTCATGCAGCAGCATCCCACGCTATCTCCAACGCATTCAATGAATGCTCTGGCAGGAGGGAAGAGCAGAGGGCAGACTGGCTATGGGCAGGTAGCCAGGCAGCCTGAAATAGATATGGCAGAACGAAGGTCTGGCAGGCAGGAGTTATGGCAGGCGGATAGCCAGGCTCTGATACCAGTTGTTAGGTATAACTCCCGATTGATGTTTATTACATTGCCAAAATCTATTATTTATACATTAGATGTGGCGGTTGAAAACCAGCCTTTTCACCTTCCTATCTATTCATATTCCTATCTATTTACAATAATCCCGACGGATTATTCTAAAAATAATTATATTATGTTATGATGTATATAATCTGTATTTCATGTTTATAATACTCTCAATTCTAAATACCCAAAATAATTCATGTAAAAATGTTGAACAATGAAGAAATAGTGTCATTTCCCCACTATCTTGTTGTGAACCATTGTAATGCTGATGATTTCAAATTTCGAGAGACTTTAATTGAAAATTTATTATTAGAATAAGTTAAATATTCTATTTTATTCATTCTCAGAAAGTTTCAAGTCTAAATTCCCAAGATTTGTATGTCAAAATGACTTTTAATGAGCAAACAATGACCATTTCCACTCCATTTTGATATATGCCATGGTAATGCTTATTATTTCGAATGGAGGAATATATATCTGATAAATTTATGATGGAAGGACTTTAATTAATGTTTATTTCAAGTCTCATGTTCATTACTTAATCATTGGAATCCATTTACTCATTTTTATTGCATTGGGAGAAGATTTGGTGCATTTTCCCCAAGGGTCGAAATTGTGACTTGGTGATTGTTTTGGAAAGAGTCATAACAGACTGTATAAAATGAACCATGATGCATATGATAATTTTA
Organism: Pseudotsuga menziesii; assembly: GCA_001517045.1. Classification (NCBI taxonomy): domain Eukaryota; kingdom Viridiplantae; phylum Streptophyta; class Pinopsida; order Pinales; family Pinaceae; genus Pseudotsuga; species Pseudotsuga menziesii. The sequence continues at coordinate 553,523 of LPNX010092773.1, read as the reverse complement.
AAATTTCCCTTACAGATACCCATCCTCTTTTCATAAATTCCAGTGACTTTTGGAGAATTTGTGAATCCATTTCCGGCAAATACCTAGGGGGAATTGGAGCCCCAATTTGCTAGTAAGGACTCCTACTTTGAACAGAACATTAAACAAGTTTGAAGAAGTAATTGGGAGGTAAAAAAATATAAATTATAATAATATTTAATTTATATTATCATTCATGTACTTTTAGAGAAAATTTGGAAGCATTTGGCTCAATTTGGAGGTCTAGACATCAAAACTAGTCAAGAGCCAAAATTGTGAAAAAATTGAAAAAATCGGCATTTTAATAAAATTCCAAAAAAGGGGACATTACAGTGGTATCAGAGCATGGTCTTGGAACCTATTGAAGTTATGGATGGTATATATTAATTGAAGAAATTCATTAATCCATGTGGTGATGATATGTCCAGGCAGGTTAATCAAGCATTCAAATTGGCACATAAAACTATTCATTGTGAAGACCTTAATGATTGGTTGAAGGAATTTATAAAAAATAATTCAAATAAGAACTCATTAAGGAATAATAATCAATGCACAATTATGGAGGATACCAAGGAGCTACAAATTTATGTGGGTGATGAAGAAGAAAAGGCATTACATGAAGAGGATCGAAATTCACTCCCAAATGACTCTGAAAAAGATGAGGAAACATCACATGAGAAGGAATAAGAGTACCTTGAAACTATTTAATATCATTTTGAAACAAATTATACTATGGACATGGACCAAATAGCATCTACTAATGGATTATTGAACTATGAAGGAGTACCTACTAATGGGTGCTCACACCTCTATGTTGGTGACATAGAGATCAATTTTGAAAGTGTTGCTACAAGCCAAACTTCCATTAAACCTGAAAATGAATACCTTGTATAAGTTGAAGAATAAATAATATCAACTTCCCCATCACCACTTCAGCTTCATGAATTTGGTCCAAGCAAGAAGGAAGAAGATGAGGATGTTAATTTGCAAGAGCCTCATTTTCTTGAAGGGTCCTTAAAGATGAATGAAAAGAAGATCCAAGAGGCACTTAGAATACTCCATGATACTCAAGAATTGGTATCAAATTCTTGTTGGAGAACTACTTCCTTGGAGCATCCATCCTTCCTTCAATACAAGGAGAAGATCCAAAGAGCAATGCGCAACATCAAATGTAATTTCATTTCTTTTCTTTTTGGTAGAAAAAATGTCATTGAGCTTAGTGAAGGTTTACATGAATCCTACTTGAAGAATAATGAAGTTAATCATAGACTCACAATTCAAAATGAGCAACTTCTTGAAAAGTTGCAAGACACTTGTTTTTCCTCCTATGTTTCAGATTGTCAAATGGTCGATTGTTTGGAGGATTCTCATGACATGGTGGATCATGAGAAATTTGGAAATTTTAATGTCCTTGATGTATTTGAATATGTTCTTGAAGATATCCAAACACTTGATGTGGTTGAAGAGGAACTTGAAATGTCTCTTGATGAAGGGTATGCAATTTTTAAAGAAGAACATGATTCCTCTACATTGGAACCAATCTATGACAAAGGTTTCACACTCTTGAAGGCGCTGCATAATAATAACCCTATGGATCCTTCACATTATGACAATTTTGCACTTAATGATCATTTGGGTGAGTTGTTTCTTTCTCCTACATCCTACACTTCTAAATTTTGCAGCAGTCATCCTAATGAAGTATGGGTGAAAGGTTTCTTTTTGATGGTTCCACATGAAGAGCATGGAAATTCACTTTCTCCTTTTGATGATGTAATTATTAGAGAACCATCTAATTTACATTTGCAGAAGAATCCTTGTTTACATTATGATTATACACATATACATGGGTGCACCTATGATGTTCACTTGAGTCACTTGGAGACTCATGATTTTCCTTGCTCCTTGCCTAGTCTATTTGATGTTGGAGGAACTTCATCACACTTGGGTGAAGAGATATGTGATTGAAGAACATTCTTGTTGGAAGAAAAATCCTCTATTATTTCATGATGATATACATATTCATGGGTGTATTGATGAGACTTCTTTGATCCACTTGAAGTCTTCATGTTTTCTTTGCTCATTATTTGGTTCAAATTATGGTGGAGGTTCTTCATCCACTCCTTGGATGAAAGAACACATGACTGATTATATTTATGCACATTATATATCTTTGGAGCAGAATAGTGGGACATGGGATCCTCACCTATGTCATTGGAGCATATTTGATTGGTAACTTGAAGCTTGTATGCACTTGGCAAATGGTAGTATACTCATTGGGAGGTATAAGCACTTTCATGATTTATTGGTGAGGCACCTCCTTGATGTACATTCCTATTATGTTTTTATATACTTTTATGATATATATTATGCACTCATGATGTTTGGAAGAATGCATACAAGAAAATTGGATCCAGTAATTCTCTTTTCAAATGGTATGGGTTGGAGAGCACTCTTAATTATTGGAGTGCAATGCAAGCAATGGGACCCTCGTATAGTTTTTAGTCTGATTTATTTCAAATTCTTTGGGAAACAAGCAGTATGGGAGATGGATTACCCATTTAATAAGGTGTTGTTAATCAGAGTAGTGCAGAAGCAAGCATGGTGGTTCCTCTCTGAAATATTCATGGAATCTCAAAGACTCAAAGTGGCAAGCTTAGTGAAAACTTCAAAGAATCATACAGAAAGCAGGTTCTTCAACAACCATGTTTGAAATTTCTTGAGGACAAGCAATATTGGGAAGGGAGGATTTGTAATGTCCCAAATTTTGAATTGGGTCACAATGGCCAAATAACATTTTCCATATTCATGAAAGTTGTCAAATGGATGCTAAAAGTCAAATAATTTCCAAGGAGGAAAATCACTAGTTTCCTAGGTTGGGGATGGAAGCTTTGAGATTTCGAATAAGGGGGATAATAAATGATGTTTAGAAAGTATAAGGGGATAAATATTTAATAATTGATATTATTAAATAAATAAAAGAGAGAATGGAAATGGAAATAGAGCATGAAGACACATGGAAACTATGGGGCCCACACTGGCTAGAATTCCTATGTTAAATGGTATCTTTCTCTTGCAAATTTGAATATATGGGAAGTCTAATGTTTTTGTATGGATTATAATGTTAATATAATTTTCCATATACTTCATAGGTCGAATTTGGGATGAATTGTAACTTACATGGGAGAGGAAGAGCCAAATGGGAGTTTCATGGACACTTGGCTAGATTCCCCCTACATTTATGACAACTATGACACCAATGATGGAGATTCTATGACAGTTATGACCCAAGTCAGATATGAAGGCTGACATAGTGACATAATGACATGTAAGGCGTTAATAGAGCATCTTGGATGTCGAAATTTGGAGTTGGAGAAGGCCAAGAGGCTCCTACTCAAATTTGGGAGAAGAGGGAAGGTGAAGAGAGAGGCCACATGGCATAGCATGAGCAACCACACCAATTAGACTTGGATTTGGTTTATGGATGGATTTATAACCTTATAATACCAATAATGTTTATAAAATATATGGATCAGCCATGAGAAGAAGTTTTTGGTCATTTGTGAAATTGTCATTTGTGAATTGTGAGAGCTAGTGGATGACTAGTTTTCTTGCTTAAGCCAATTTCGAGGGTGAAAGATTCCCATCCTAGTTGGTGTTTGGAAAGGACACTTAGGTATTTCATGGATATTTAATGGATTATTATTTGTAGGTGTAATATATAGGAAATAATGTGGATTCTTCTATTTCAGCACTCTCTCTCAACTATTTCCAGTTTTCACACCATATTAATGCCAATGGAGGGATTGCACTTTGGGTGAGCTATTTATCTTTTTGGGGAAGATTATAATGCTCATTATATTAGTTTATGATGTATATTATCTGTATTTCATGTTTATAATACTCTCATGTTGAAATACCCAAAATAATTCATGTAAAAATGTTGAACAATGAAAAAATAGTGTCATCTCCCCACTATCATGTTGTGAACCATTGTAATGCTGATGATTTAGAATTGGGAGAGAATTTAATTGTAAATTTATGATTGGAATAAGTTAAATGTTCTATTTTATTCATTCTCAGAAAGTTTCAAGTCGAAATTCCCAATATTTGTATGTCAAAATGACTTTTAATGAGCAAACAATGACCATTTCCACTCCATTTTGATATATGCCATTAATGCTTATTATTTCGAATGGAGGAATGCATATATAATAAATGTATGATGGATGGACTGTAATTAATGTGTATTTTAAGTCTCATTTTCAGTACTTAAGCATTGGAATCCATTTTACTCATTTTTATTGCATCGGGAGAAGATTTGGTGCATTTTCCCCAAGGGTCGAAATTGTGACTTGGGGGTTGTTTTGGAAAGAGTCATAACAGACTGTATAAACTGAACCATGATGCATATGAGACTTTGAAAAGGTACCTTACACATACCCATCCTCTGTTCATAAATTCAAGTGACTTTGGGATCATTTGTGAATCCATTTCCAGCAATTACCCATGGGGAATTGGAGCCCCAATTTGCTAGTAAAGTCTCCTACTTTGAAAAGAACATTAAACAAGTTTGAAGAAGTAATTGGGATGTCACAAAACATACATGAGCATGATATTTAATTTATATTATAATTCATGTACCTTTGGAGAAAATTTGGAAGCATTCGGGTCAATTTGGAGGTCTAGACATCAAAACTAGTCAAGAGCCAAAATTGTGAAAAATTTGGAAAATTTGGGCATTTTAATAAAATTCCAAAAAGGGGACATTACATTATGTGCGAAGCTGTGATGTATGTCAATGCATCGGGAAGCCATCACGATGAGATGAGATGACAATAGTGTTGCAGGTGACTTTGCAACCTTTTGATAAATGGGTTGTGTATTTCATGGGTCCAATCAACCCACCTGAAAAAAGAACTAATGCGCAATACATAATCACAGCAACAAACTACTTAACCAGATGGGTGGAGGCTGCCCCAGTTGTGGACTGCACTGCTGCGACAGCAACAAGATTTCTATTTGTTTCACATTGTGACGCAGTATGGATGTCCAAGAGTATTGATGAGAAACTAAGGAAGCCATTTTATCAATCGCACAGTACGAGCAATGACATAGGAACTGCAGATACAACACAAGAAATGTACACCATATCATCCGTAGGAAAATGGGACCATAGAAGCCTTCAACAAAATATTGAAGCATGTGCTTACAAAGGTATGCAATGCTAACCAAGATGACAAGGATTTTAAAATTCCAGTTGTGCTATGAGTGTATCTCACCAATTGTAAGAGATTGATGGGGAAAACATCATTGAAATTAGTATATGGGAAAGAGGCAGTCATTCCTATGGAGTACATTGTTCCCAGTTTGCGCATTACAGCTGTGACAGGAATGGATGATGAAACTACTCTAGAAGAGAGTGCAACAAAGTTAATACAACTTGAAGAAGACCATTTTATTGCAGGATTCCATTAGTGCATCGAGAAGGATCGACAAAAGGTGTGGCATGATCGCCATATAAAAAACAAATAGTTTTAGCAAGGAGATTTAGTACTTATCTATGACAACAAGTTCTTGAAGCATCCAGGTAAGTTACAGATACACTACTTAGGAACCTATATTTTTAATTCTATTACCTATGGGGGTGCAGTTCAATTACTATAGTTAGATGGGACAGTGCTACCAAAAATTGTGAATGGGAGCTTCTTGAAGCCATATCGGATGGAGAAAGAACCGTGCAATGCCTGAGGCACTATGCAATGAAAAGAAAAATGTATATAGGATAGATAGAAAAAGGAAGGGTGCACCAGAATGAAGGGGTTGCACACAAATAGGGGACATTAGCATAGTTTGGTAGCTAGACCGCGACAGTCGCAGGGCTGCGATTTAGTCAAGTCAACAATAAATACGGGTAGTTAAGAGCAGTTAGACAACGACTCTTGTTGAAGCGATGCACATTTATGGATGATCCAACCGTTGGATTTGCAGAATCGGTGGTATATTTGAGTAATTAATGCAGGATTTAGTCATGATCACCATGCCTGAGTTAGTAATGATGAATGACGGGTCATTTAGATGCTATATGAAGGGTTCTGACGTAGGATGGAAGCACCACTGACCTGATTTGTTGTTGCAAAGAGTGATTGAGATAGGACTGCAAAGAGTGTTGAGTCAATTGGGTGAATTGTAGGGTGAAGGTAAGAGTGCCTCACGACTGTGGGTAAGTGGTGTGGGATGCAGAGTAGGCCCATCATAGTTGAGATTTATAGTGAATGAGACTCAACCATTTGACCAATTGTCATAGTAGAAGAAATCACCAGAATGCAAATTGGGTCATCCAGCATCCCGACGAAGAAACGGGGGGTGGGGGGCAACAGCAACATTCCCCAGTTTCAACCAAGTGGTAGAAACAGACATTAGCACGTGCATAAGAATACATAGCTACCCAGGAGGGGCCATCTAGCTCTGGAGCGGTAGAATCTGTTGTCCGCACTGGGGTCTTTGTCAAGGACATTCCTGGTTACATTTCTCCCACCCGACTTCATCTGAAGCCTCGAGGACTGACCAAGAAACATAAATATCAACAAAATATGTCTTCGTTGTCGCAAGGGATGGTGTGCACTACTGATATAGTCCCTACCTTGATTAAAATGAAGTACGAGGACCATGATTTGTTGTTATGGAAGGACCTAGCGGATGAGCCCTACAATTCATTGCCTTTAGTTGTAGGTGTACCAATTGTGCATATTCCGCAGCCATGGGAATAAGGGCTCATTATCATGCTGCATTTTAGGTGGTTGAATGAAGCAAACATGTACGTATAACAACTTTTGGATTTCTTTCATGGAGGAAGAATTTGGTTGGACACACCCATTGAAATTACGATGGACTTGATTACAGAGATCATGGGGTTTCCAAAGGATGGGATTGACCAATCACAATATTTCAAAGGTTGAGATAATGATAAGCGGTTGGTTGCATGGTTAAAAGAGAGCTATGATTTGTAGGGAGATGGATGAGCTTATCGCATCGACAAAATTAATGATAGAATAGTGCGGATTGCTGCACAGATTTTGGCAAGAAAGATCGTCAGGAAGAATCGCCTAATTTAGTGCACTTCGAGGGTGATTGCATGTGCATAGAAATGTGCCAAGTGAGTTTAGATGAATAGGTCCCTATTTTTGTTGAACCAATTGACTGAGGATCTGGTCGCAGTCTAGGATGGGGAATGACCCTTCATGTATAGTTGGTTATTGATCTTAATTGCACTAGTGGCTTGGATGGAGCCAGAAGACTACCAACACATGGATGTGGAATATGTTGAAGTATGCAAAGGCGCTCGATACCAGAATTTGTGGTGGGTAGAAGAGGCCAGTAGGAAAGCATATTGTGCGATCCACTTTTGGGTCTACTAGGAGGCGTTACAAGCAGCAGCTATAAAAATCCCATGGATATTAGATGTAGCAGTAGTAAAGTATCAATGGATTCTGCAGTTCTCCATCGGGATGCACACTATTCAGATCCAGGCTTGCCACGAACCTGACAAGCAATGGTTTCCAATGGATTATAAGGTGACAGATGAAGACTTTGATGCAATGGTTCAAGATTGGCCGACAGAATGGCACGAACCAGTAAGTGTCGAGGAAGTATCAATAGGATTGCTTATAGATGCACCATAAGATATGGTAAGAGGAACTTAACAGCATAGTCAACTGACTCTAATGGCAAATCCTCCACAGAAACCCCCATCGACATTGAGGCGCAACTTATCTTTAAAAAGATCAAGATGAAGCGGAAAATGGACCAAGATGCCACTAGCAGTTCAAATCCTCATTGGAAGAAAAATTGCAGAGGCTCATTAATGTTGTCATGGACTTAGCAGAAGTTTCCACAAAATAAATTCGGAGGTATGCATAAAGCTATATTCTATATATAATGTTGTAGCAAGAAGAGGACCAAAAGGTGGAGTTGTGCAGGACTTCACATCGATTAGAACTGAGCCATGGGCTAGGAATGTTTAGGTTCCCTTGACTGCGATCAACGTTGGATGAGAGGGTATCAACTCCTCACTGCAGTAGCTACAGAGCATTGTGTTGGACATCAACAAACTATCGACCCAGAAACTAGTACACATGCAACAAGTCGCTAACCAGGACATGGATGATAGGCAGAGGGAGATCAACAACCGGTACCTTGGGGTGCAAGCAAAAGATGAGAAGCTGAAGAAGAAATTAGACAAGCTGCAGTAGGTAAAGGATCAACTAGCAGTAGAAAGAGTGCAGGATATCGAAGCATTAAAGATGATGCAAGACAAACTAAAGAGGAAATTTACTAAGGAGATTACTGCATTGAAAAAGGAAACTGGCCACCTTGTTATCAAGAAGGAGCAACTATTTTCTAGTAGATGTGAGGTTGAAGAGGTTGTTACTAAGTCTTGTCAACACATTCGAGAAAGCATTGCGGAGCTAGATGCCATCGCCAAATCCAAGCGACTTGTAGAAGTCATCGTGCAGATACAGTTGGACAACAACCTCTTAAATTCTATGGTTTAGCTAGAGACACCACCAGAATAGGTTGTAGAAAGGAAGAGTTCCATTGAAGAGATTGTGACAAATTTTGAAGACATGGAGCAAGACACAAATAAGGTCATGGGGGAAACGACACAATTTTGGGGTAGTGTCATTCAAGATGAGCGGCTAAAACATCTCGAGTGAGACCTCATCCACTCCCCGGGTGTTGTTCGATAGGGTAAAACCTGTCAGGGTCGATGCTCAGTGAGATCGCGGCGATTCGAGTGTTTATAGAGTGGGACCCCTGTTGAAAGGGATTTGTTGGTTGAGGGTTGAGGCAACATAGATATTGATAGATATGTCAGTGAAATTTTAATGAGTCTCCTTTTTAAAATTAGCACCATTCCACTTGAACCTCAATCATCCCAGTCAATTTTCTTTAAATATGATGAATTCCTAGCTGAGAGTATTCACTCATAGCTAGTGAATTTCCACAATACAAGACATTTGAGATTCCAGTCACACTTAGTAAGAATGTTTTTATTCTTTAATGAAGAGAACTTGTAGTTCTGAGAAATGGTTTTGACTGATGAAATAACAAAATATTTTTCAAATATATGAACCTCTTAATGGCTGAATTGTACAAAGTCTTTTTCCAGCACAAGTTACCAAGGGTGTTGCCTATTACGAAACAATTTCTATAGTTTTCACCAGAAAATAGAATTGGAGATTTTTTTTGTTAGAAGAAGGTACGGTCATTAAGGTATATGGATTCACCCATGAACCATATATCCTAACTATGTTTCTTAACCCCAATATTTTTTTGGTGATTGATCAGACAAAAGCTCATTGTTGAGAATGAGCATTTCATTAATTTCAGGAAATCCTTAGAGATCAATTTCCCTGGGTGGTTGGCCCTTTTATTATTAAAAACAAGTATGCATTACCTGCAGTGGAGAGTTTGTTGAAAGATATTGGGTTTCAAACATATACAACCTTTAACTATGACCCTCATCACGTTATTTCCATAAGGAAGTGGGTCAATAAGAACAAGCCATTTGAACACCAGGAGGTTGAAGGCTTGACTGAGAGTGCAAATTGGTCATACTATCCTCTGTTAACATAGAATGAAGAAGACATGCAACAAGGATCTACATCTCGAGTGCAATATGTTGATTTCACACTAATAGATCCATTGCCTATTGTCCCAACAGCACAGGTCATTACTCCTATTATTAGTCATTCTGAAATGACCAATAAAAGAACCTTTTCTGATGCTATGGAGAAAGAGCATGAAGATGACTCGACAACATCAGAAAAATCAAATTTTTAAGTAGAAGGTGAGATGGTAAAGGTGACAGAGACTAAAGAGAAGAAAAAACAAATGAAAGTGAAAGGCAGAACTTTTGATATTAAGGAGTATTCTTTCTTAGAGACTCTTGAGGAGTCTACAACTCAATTCAAGACCAGAGCAGAGTTGTTTGATAAGTATAGAGATGATAAGGAAACATCAATGGATGAATCTCTTAAATTATATGATAAGGTAAGAAAAATATCAAACAAGGATGTATCATTGGTCACTGTTATGTATCATACTCAAAATACTCTAGCAGTAGCCACCAAAAACAAAGTATCATATATGAGGATGAATTTGGAAAACATCCCTGTACCTGACATGATCCATTTGCATAAGAACTCTGGAGAGGTCATATAGAGTGACCTACTTAAGGAAACCCTAAAAGTATCAAGATTACAGACAACTAAAAGAAAAATTGAGAATCAATTAAGACAAGAGAGAGTAGAGAATAAAGCACACCAACAGCAAATCAAAAAGCTCCAAGGAGATCTATTGGTTGCTGATAGTGAAGCACACAAAGGAAAATCAACTCATAAGTTTCTTAATGAAAAAGAGAATACTATTCAATTCCTGAAAAAAGAAGCTGAAGATCCCTGCCACTCAGCTTATTGAGGCCTCTAATCTCACAAATCTGGAAAAAGAAAAAGAAACATTGAATGATGACCTGAATAACTACAAAGAAAAAATTCTAAAGTTTGCTAAAGAGAAAATATAATGGGAAAAAGAAAGAGTGCTATTGAAAGCTAATGTGAGGGCCCTTAAACAAAAACAAGTAGAGTTAGAGAAGGAATTAAATGAAAAAGGAAAGGAACCTAAGGTAGAAATAATTCCACCTCCTGCAAAAACTAATGAGCAATCCATTGTGTAAGAAATGTCCCATATAATCTTAATAGATTTATAGATTATTGGTTTGAAAAATCAGAATAAAATCTTGGAGGATGCATCTTTGAAGAAAGAGGAGGAAAGAAATGCCATGGATAATAAGTATAAAGACCTTCTTGACAAAAATGATAATTTGATGAAGCAATTTACTGGGAAGCTTCCTGTTTAAGGAGCCAATCACATAATATGGGATGTAATCATTCTAGAAGCAGGAAAACTCAAGACTTATCTCAATTATATTTTAGAGAAAGATATTGTTACACGGGATGCTAAACAAAGGTGTATGGTAGTGAAAGAATTTTTGAATAAAAATCCCATTGACACGGCTAATAATACAATCAATTTATTAAATAGTTTGTCAGAAGACGATTTGAAGACTACAGGGATAAAAGACAGGATCTTAGTCATCACATGGGAAAGGAAGGTCATGGGTAAGCACCAACATCTTGACACAGTACAAGCTAAAATTGATATAATGCAATATCAAGTCAAGATGTTTATTGAACTATTTATACATGTGTTTAAAAAGGAACTGCCTTTCTTCTGGGAATAAAGTGGTAAAAAATTTCTCAAGCAGAATATTATGCACAGTTGGTCAAGTGTAGATTACACCATAAAAATATTGAGGATAAAAAAGAATACTTGTTAGGGAAGACAATAGTGGATAAACTGTCAGAAGATTTCAAAATTTCGCACACTTTTAGAGCCACTTGTAAACAATTGCCAGAGATTTCTTACAAAGAACACGTGGAATTGAGAGTGCTATTAAAAGAAATGACCAGCTTGGAGCTGCCAACTATCGACCAATGGAAGAAGGTTGAGAAATAAGGAAAAATAAATAAACGATGCGTGGATGAAGATTTATTGAAGACCGTTGAAGATTAGTTAGTTATCAGTTTATAGTTTTTTTTCAGAGCAGTTATTATTTAGGGAACCAAAATGACAAATGTAAATAGGAAGTTATTTTCCTATTTTTAGTATAGAATTAGCTATCAACTCATGGATCATGTTGTTTTATTAAAAAAAAATTTTACATTGTAAAAAGGGTTGGAACCCATGAGAGATTTTGTATTGTAATTGAGATTTCAAATATTAATAAAATTACAGAGCCGAATCTTTCCTTTTGACAGAGATTCTTGTGTTGTCATCTTTACAGTCTTTACTTTCTTTCCTTTTATGTGCATATGTTTCCAATTTAAACTTCCATTATGTTTTCCTTTCATGCTTGAATGAGTTTACGATGGTTCAGAATTCATATTCATATGCTCTATTCTATTAATTTTAACCATAATAAACCTTTCATCTAAATTTAATGGTGGATTCATCATTGATAGATGCCCACATTAATGGATTGTCTTTAAAATTCCTCTATATCACCAGAAAAAAAGCCTTTTGACTGTGATGAGATAGCTACCTTCCCTCTGGTAAATTTCCTATGCAACATCACTGCAAATGTTATTGTCCTACATAACTCCATGCCCAATGTGCACTTTTTTCAACCATCGTCAATATTAAATTTAGTTTCTTGTTTTATATATCTGGCCTTGCGAGATAAATATTGAGAGATCCCTCTATTAGATTCTGGTAGACATGTCTTGGGCCAGAAATAGTCTTCACAATAGATAGAATTCCAATCATGTGGATAGGATTCAAATATACCAACTAAACTGACTGACTTGCTAACTAGAAGTGTCTTAAATCACTATCGAAGCTCACTAGTCTAACTCCACGCATCTAATTTAGTTAATAATCAGTTAAAACTAGTTAAACCAGTTAAATTGATGAGGTAGGTGAGAAAAGCCACCTACTCCCATGCAGCTATGAAAAACTACCACTAACTAAACTGAAAGACATCTAACTGAATGTAACTAGAGATTGACTTAGCATAACTACCTACCTACCACAACCAACTGATGGAAGTTGTCGATGGCACTCAGAGTGGATCCTAAAATGTAGGGATTGGTCTTAGAGGCACATAAACTCATGCATGCACATGTAGTAAGTGGAATATATCCTCTCTATGTGTTCCCCACACTCTAGTAGTTGGAACCGGTGGACCCAATGGAACTTGTGGACCCAAAGGCTCTGGTGGACCTAATGGCACCAAACTTAAGTAATTATTCCTAAGTTAGGAATGATGATCTAATAGACTATAAATGGACAAGGAGATAAAGGGAGGATTAATAATAATCCTAACAACCCCCTTCAATCCTAACGTTGGATGACTTGGGACCTGGTAACTAAGACCAAAGGTCACCCATTACAATCTAAAATGCAAAATTTTATTTATCAATGAAAAATTGAGGGAAAGGGAAAAACGGCATGGGGAAAATCCTTCCTCAAAAATGGACATGGCACAGAATTTAAATAAATATCTTCACTCTGTATTTGTTCTTCACTTGAATAAGATGGATGTACTGCTTCTCAGCGAAAAACTTTGTAGAGTTGTTGTAGATTCCTTGATCATGTATCAGATTTTCAATGTTGTGTAGACAAAAGGCATGGGGAGAATCACCTTGTAGATCATCTTCTGGTGATGAAGGAGCATCATGTGAGTTCTCTTTGATGTGACAACATAAAATATCAAATCTGAACATAAAATCATAGATGGAAAATATATATGTGAAATCATCTCCTAACCAAAGAACATCAATGAAACCAACAGGCACAATTTCTAGTGTAGCTACATAATGGTGAACCCGATCATGAAATTTTTTCCCAAACTGAAGTGAAACCTTTATAATTCTGTAATAGATATTATTAGTCTCTGATATATCAAAAATTAATTCATATGGAGAAACAATCAACCAAGGTATAGTGGCTCCAAAAACCAGTTGAGTTACAATAGGAAAACTAGGTTCAACTAGTCTATATTGACATTGATTGGGCAACTCTGGTGAGCACAAGGTTTTTAATATTTTTATCATATTTATTTCTCTTGTGAAATTTATGTGAAAACTATTTTCGTCCCAAGATATTCCTTCGAGAATCTAATATGGTATCATAGCCTGGTCAGGATAAAAAAATTATCTTTCTAGTTTTGTGCATGTATTCAGTTCTCTCACCAGTAGCACAACAGCGGAGCATGGATCTATCTAAGATAGTAACCTTGAATTAATTAAATTACTATGAATGGAAATAAAATGTTAAGATAATATTGCGTAGCAAAGTTCTCTACAGAGTTACTATGGCCTTAGAAATCAAGCCTAAGGCACTTGCTGCGACAGAAAGGTGGCATAACAGGAAGGATGAAGCTTATGGATTGCTTTGTCTCTCTCTCTCTTTCCAAAACTTATTTTTCATATTGATGGCTTGAAATTCCCTAATTAAGTGTGGATCAAATTTGAATCCCTCTTCAAAAATAAAGATGATCTTAGAGGACATCAGTTATAGAAAGAGTTAATCTCATTGAGACCAAGTGAGTTCGAAACCATTGAGGAATTCATCACCAAGTTTAAGTCACTAGTACTTTTTCTCAAGTAGTGTGGGATTACAAAGGAATAATATTAGTTAATCCTCTCCATTGTTTCAAATTTGGATCTGGAGTACTCAGTTTGTGTGTCAACATTCTATGCTACTAAGCTTGCAGTTCAAAATTCGAGGATTCCATCCTTGCATGCATTCATAGATTCTCTCACACAAGAGAAGATCAAGATGAATCAAATGGGGACTCATAGAAACTAAAAGGATCATGTTATTCCTTCTCTTGGAATAAATAATCTCAATTCCAAAGGAAAGCTAAAAGTGAATGATAAAAATACAAAGTCAAAATCCAAAGATGAAGGTTTTAACTCTAATGATGAAGGATCAAATTTCAAGAAGAAGGGAAACAAGAAAGGAATATCACAGAGTACCTATTGAAGAAAATATTCTCACAATGAAAAAATTTTCTTTAAAAATAAAATGGACATCATGATTCATTTTCTTGAAACAAGCAACATTGATGTTCCATATGTTGCAAGAAGGGAAAAAACTGTTGATCCCCAAGGGCATTGTAACACTATGCAATTCAAAGGTAATGATGATCATGCATTGGTTGATAGAATAAAGTATGTTTTTGATGTATCTGATTTTGATACTCATTTTGATATATCAGAATAATAAATCTCTTTGCTTCCCCTTGAAAAAAATACCTATCAGTCTCCCAAAGACATCTCCTCTCAATACTAGTTTTTTACCACTAGTTTCTAACGTGTCTTTATCTGAATCCTTCAAAATCCATTCAGATTATTCCTTCTCTTATTTATAATATGATTCGTATCCTAATATGAAGGTTATGACACCTCTGTCCCATCCATTTGATACTCACAATACCCTACGACTCCCAAACTCCTCAGTTGATAAACTAGACAATTTTCATGTGGTTTCCTATACGATATCACTGGTGAAAGTTGTTATCATGTCTTTTTTTTCTTTCATTGGTTGGTTTTCCTTATCATTGGCTATAAGTGAGAGTTCAAATATTCCCTGGGAGAACGAAAAATATTCAATAAAGATAGGATTTCCGTGGGAAAACAAAAGTTCTTTCATTTGAGTTTGGTTGTGCATTTTCCCTGGTGACTCCAAGTTGATTTTCAAAAGTATATTTAGAAGAAGACATCCTAGCCTCTAGGAGGGAACATACTAGAGGCAATCCTAATTTTGAAATATTATATGGTGTGGAAAACCCAGAAAGTTTGATTAGACGTAGGCGTGGTAAAGAACAAGTAAATACTTCTCGAGTTGAAAGGTATTTTTCTCATAATCAAGAGGAATTTCATAGTTTTCAGGATTTTGAATGGGAAACAAATTTTGAAAGGTATTTAATAAGGTAAAAAATCAAAATCAGATTTGAAATAAACTGAAATAAATCCAAACATGCTTCAATCATATTTACTAGACTCACTTTGGCATAATATCCAAGATACTGTAAAGACTGAAGATAATAATCCTTTAATCCAAACCCTTCAGCCTTATATTCTAAGCCATGTTCAAAGTCCCCATGCTATTCAAAGTCCTCCTATTATCCCAAACCCTTCTAGACCCATGGTAGCCAGGTTTTCTCCTTTGGCTCTGCCTGTTGTGCTACATGATTTGCCCCAAAACTATTCACAAAGAATATCTTTATTTGATGGGGAAGGGAACTTTACAACCAGACAACACATGGATATATTTTAATACTTTATTGATTTGAAAGATGTTGACTATGATGATGCCAAGATGAGGCTATTTGCACAAAGTTTGTCTGGAGAGGAAAAAATATGGCTCAGTATTTTCCTGCAAGATATATACCCATTTTTTAAAGCCTTCCAAACTCTGTTCTTAGATAGGTGGGAATACAAGAAGAGTCCCTTACAAGTATTATCTCAATACAATAATCTTAAAAAGAGATATTTTGAGTCAGTTCATGAGTTTTCCAGCATATTCATGAGGGTATATAATTCTATTCTAGCAGATATCAAACCCTTAGTAGGTGCTTCGAAACTACATTATGTAGATTCTTTTGAAAGTGACTTTTCCTTATTACTAAGAGAAAGAAAATATGCAAATATTCCTGCAATGTTTAAAGATGCTTTGGAGGTAGAGGCCAATTTGATGGCTTTATGGAAAATGAAACAGAGAATGGAAGTGAATAGAAGAAAAACTCATTAGATTAAATTTCAACTCAAAATGGGCATCGTAAGGAAAATAATAAAATAATATTTATTAATTTTGGAGGAAGAAAAGAAAAAACTATTTTTTTGTTTGTATTTTCGACATATCTCCTTGTGTTTTTACTCAAATTCCGATCGGGAGAGCTCGTTGGATGCATAATTTAACTCTGCATCCAGGGATCTCTCTTGCTCGATATTTGAGTAAAAACAAGGGGACATATGTCAAAAATACGAAGAAAAAAGGTAGTTTTTTTATGATACCTATCCACAAATTTATATTAAAAAATTGTTTAAGACCTATACAGTATTTCAAATTTAAATCAATTTCATTGGCTAACACATGATGACATGGAATTTGAATTAGGGTTGAAAGGCCCATTTTGAGCTGAAATTTACTCTAATGAGGGAAGAAAATCAGCCTTCTACTTTTGCTTCTTCTTCAAATGATGCAAAGTTTGAGATGATGTTGAAAACTATGGAAATATTAACGGACAGGCTGGATTTAGATAACATACCAGCTAATAGAGAGAATATTGAATCCCAAATAAAAAATCCAAACTTTTAGAAGACCACCACCTCCTCCTCCCCCTCAAATCAAGCAGAGAGACCAAAGAAATCCAAGAAACCCTAAAGATCAACATATAAGGCCTTCATTCCCTGAAAACTATGTTGACGAGGAGGAAGAAAATGACCCAATGGACAATCAAATACACCACTTTGATGATTTGGATTCTGAGGTTTATCTCAATAAAGAAGAACAGAATCTGTTTTCTCAAAAGGATGACTGTAATGCATTGGAGATAGAATCAGAACAATATCAAATGGGTTATCAAAATTCCATTGACGATGTCCAAAAGAAATTAAAGTTGAGAAGTAGAGATGTAATTATCAATAAAGGAAGGCCCAATTTAAATCATCCTTCTAGTAGTCATCCAAATATAGAAAAACAAACAGAAAAGAAAAAGAGAAACAAAAAGAAAATATTGTACAGACAACACCAGAAAATAAAAAAAGAAACAGCAAAGGAAGTTAGACAACCAATACTAGTTGATGTGGATAGAGCAGATTCATCTTTCAATATACAATCCGAACTGTCTAAAATAAATATTTCCATCCCATTTAATGAATTAGTAAGGAATAATGAATACATAGAGAAAATGACTAAGATGGTGAAAAATGAAGCTGAATGTTAGTAAGATAATTTAGAATTAACAAATGATCCTCCCACTATTTTTATTGGGCCTAAAGTTGACGATACAGATGAAGAGGATGTCCCTCCTTTTTATGTGAGTTTGAATGTTCATGATATGATTTTGCACAACGCGATGATTGATTCTGGTGCATCTCATAACTTAATGTCAAGGGTAGTGGTAGAAAATTTAGAATTGGAGATTACAAGGCCTTATAAAGACCTATATTCATTTGATTGTAGAAAGGTAAGGTGTTTTGGTTTGATTAAAGACATGGTGGTGACTCTTGCTCGGATTACATGTAAACATATTGTCATGGATGTGGTTGTGAATGACATCCCTCCCAAATTTGGTATGCTATTGTCAAGGTCATGGGATTCAAAATTAAAAGGAACATTATAGATGGATATTTCATATGAAACCATTCCTTTGTTTGGAGGTCACAGAAGAATGTATAGAGAAAAGAGGTTAGCATATGTGGTTAGTAGAAAAGATAAACCTGATGACCATCCTATATATTATGTAGATACTGATTTGGGGTCTTCCATATTTTTCAATGACTCACATGCTAATCCAAAAATACCTACAGTGGTGGAATTTAAATAAAATAAAGAGTTTTCCAAAAGAGAGGAAGCATTAAAGAAAAAACAGGATGAGGAATGGCTCTGGACAATGTATTTTGATGGCTCTATCAGTAAAGAAGGAGTTGGCGTTAGTATATGGATAATTTCTCCAAATAGGGAGTTTAAAGTGTTTTCTTTTAAGTTAAATTTTTAATGCACAAATAATGTAGCATAGTATGATCCTGTGTTGTTAGGTTTGAATTCCTTAAAACATTTGGGAGCTAAAAAAAAATATGTTTTTGGGGATTCTGAATTAGTTGTGAATCAAGTGAATGATAGTTACCAAACCAAACATCCAAGAATGAGGGCATATAGAAATGAAGTGTGGGATATGTTGGGGAAT
Source organism: Pseudotsuga menziesii (assembly GCA_001517045.1). Classification (NCBI taxonomy): domain Eukaryota; kingdom Viridiplantae; phylum Streptophyta; class Pinopsida; order Pinales; family Pinaceae; genus Pseudotsuga; species Pseudotsuga menziesii. Next base: position 534,967 of record LPNX010092773.1, on the reverse strand, counting down.
TTATTTACATAACATAAAATGAGAGTGATTCCCAGAAGATAAAATCAAGTTGTTGATTCACTGGCCACTACTACTAGGAATTTCAAAGTTCCCATCTATTCAAAGAAAAAATATAAAATAGTAGTTATAAATAGACCTTCCATTCCTGACAATTCCAAGTACTAGCAAGTATTTGAAGATGATTTACAAATAAAGATATTTTTGGAGTTGTCTGATGAATTTGTAACTACACAAATAGATACAGAAAATAAAAATACAGAAAAATTCCAAGAAAATGTATAGTTTATTGAAGACGATGTTGAACAGAAAAAATTAAAAAATGTGATTGGAGGAAAAGAAATAATACAATTGAAAATAAATGACCTTCCAAAAGGTATAATTCCTCTAGAAAAATTATTTGATCAAACTGATGTTGCCAAAGATCCCAAGGTTCAGCCTGCTAGAAAAGATATTGAAGATCAAAACATGGAGACTAAAGATTCACCCAGAATTATGAAACTATCTAGAAATTTTCCTGTAGTAGAAACGAAAAGATACATTAATCTGATCAAGAATTATACTGATGTGTTTTCATGGAGATATGAATATTTAAAAGAATATGATACTTCCATCATACAACACACCAGTCCTATAAGACCTAGGGAAAACCCATTCAGACGGAAATTGAGAAGAATCAATCATGTGTTGTTACCTCTAATTGAAAAGGAAGTGAAGAAATTGTTTAATGCAAAGATTTTTGTCACTCTCAGATTTTCCAAATGGGTAGATAACTTACTACCTGTTAGAAAGAAGAATGGTGAGGTCAGACTCTATGTAGATTTCAAAAATTTGAACAAAGTGTCATTAAAAGATAATTATCCTTTACCCAAGATAGATCATATTTTACAGAAAGTAGTGGGAGATGAAAGAATTTCCACTATGGATATATTTTCTAGGTATAACCAGATAAAGGTACTTCTTGAAGACCAAGAGAAAACTGATTTTACTACACCTTGGGGTACTTTCATGTATTCCAAGATGCCATTTGCATTAATGAATGCAGGGGATACTTTCCAAAGAGAAATGGGAATAACTTTTGATGAGGAGAAGGATGAATTTGTGGTGATTTATATGGATGACATCATAGTCTTTTCTAAATCTAATAGGGACCATGTGAAACATTTGGAAAAAATATTTTTGAAGTGCAGGAGGTATGGCATTACCCTTAACCCCAAGAAGTCCAATTTTGCTATGAAAGGATGGAATCAGAATTTACCAAAACATAGTGAATGTGATTTTGAAAGTGGAGGAACCCAGGAGTAAATAAGAAATACAATCTTGCATTGGATAGGTAAATATTTTGAGAAGGTTTATCACTAGTTTCGCTGATATTTTTTGAAATATCACAAATATGTTGAAGAAGGATAATGAGATTAAATGGACTGTGGATGATGGAAAATATTTTAAAGATATTAAGAAAGAGATCACTGAAGCCCCTATTTTAGTGAGTCCTTATTTTTCAAAATATTTTTGGGTTTTCTCATATGAATCTGAACATACCATTGTTGAAGTCTTGTTACAGAAAAATAGTCAAAATGTTGAAAAACCTATTGCTTTCTTTAGCAAGGTACTGAGGGATGGGGAGCTGAAGTATGATATTACGGAGAAACAAGATTATGCTTGGTAAAATCTTTGAAATATTTCAAGGTATACATTCTTCATTCCCACATTCTAGCATATGTTCCAAGTAATGTAGTGAAAAATATCCTTAGTCAACCTGACCCAGAAGGAAAGAGGGCTACATGGATTGATTTTCTATTAGAATATGATTTGTATATCAAGCCCACAAAATTGGTCAAATGGAAAGGAATCGCTAAGCCGATGACATATTCAAATTGTGAATCTTTAAAATTATATTTATTGTCCAATAATTCTAATCATATTGATTTAGAATTGCATGTGATACTATATTTTGCTTTATCCCCATGGTACAGTGACATCATTTATGTTTTACAAAATTTACAGGCTCCTCCATGATTAAGAAAAACCAGGGCCAGGTCAGTAAAACTGAAGGAAATAAAATTTTGTGGTATGAATTAGTATCTGTATTGGAAATATCCATGTGATATTTTGTTGAGTTGCTTGCGGGAGTATGAAGCTCAAAAGACCATGAAATAATTTCATAAAGGTGTTTGTGGAGGACATCATTCCTAGAAAGTGACTGCTAATAAGATCTTGAGGGTTGGTTTCTATTGGCCTTCCATGTTCTCTGATGTTTATCAGGAAATCACTACTTGTCATCAATGTCATATTTTTGAGGGAAAAAGAAAGCTAATACCATTACCTCTTAATCATATTTCAGTTCAAGCACCTTTTCAACCTTGGGGATTAGATTTCATTGGAGAAATTAACCCAAACTCTTCTGGTCAGCACAAATGGATTTTAACTACAGCTGATTACTTCACCAAATGGATTGAGCCTATACGAACCATGAGAGCTACCGATGATGTCATCATGGATTTCTTAGAGAATACTATTTTTTCAAGGTTTGGGTTTCCTAAAAGGATTGTAACTGATAATGGCATTGCTTTTTAATAAAAAAGGATGATAAATTTTTGTCATAAATATCATATTAATTTGAATCACTCTATTGCATATTATCATCAGGGGAATGGCCTTGCAGAATATTCTAAAAAGAGCTTAGTGAGCATAATCAAAAGGTTTCTTGAGGATAATAAAAGAGTCTGACACACAAAATTGAAGTATGATTTGTGGGAAGACATAATCAGTACTAAAAGGGCAATTGGAATGTCACCTTTTCAGTTGGTCTATGGAGAAGAGGTGAATTTTCCAGCATCTCTGGGTTTTCCTATCATGAAGTTGCTATATGAGCAGGAGGACGAACCAAACCATATGCAAAGGAGGATCAATCCGATTATTGAATTGAATGAAATAATGGGTCATGCTTATTACAAAGTACATGTACATCAAGAAAATATTAAGAAGAATTTTGACAAGAGGGTGAAGGAAGAACAATTTAAAATTGATGATTTGGTTTTTGTGGAAATTGAACCCAGGAGATAGAACAATTACACTCACAAAATTGCTAATCAAACATGAAAAATTAACACCAAAGGAGACTGAAATTGGAGCATAACACTAATCTGTATTGAGTAAGTGTAGAATAGCCAACCTTATGAAGTAATAGGCTATTGTAATATATAATTACATCATAGATTCAAATGCATAAATATTCCATTCGAAATAGTCAAAAAACAAGCTTACCAAAACTAGTCAAATCCCCCATAGGTGCATAAAGAAGTTTCCAAATCTAGGTAGATTCTCACGAATTGGCAAAGTCAAGCTGGAAAGATAAAGAGTGATGGAAAGAAAACTCATACATTCTTTTATTTGGACAAAAGGAGGGAGGATGATGAGGGAAAAAAACAAGGCAGTTACAACTAGTCTAGCTTTTGCTTTGCCTTAAATAAAAAATAAAACAAGGCATCTTTACAAAAAAAGTAGATATGCACTTTGGAAAATATGGAATAAAGAAGACATGCTAAAATGGGTTTCCAGGATGTTTCCCAAGTGCTCCATGACTCAATTTTAGCATGTGTTGACTTCTAGTATATGTAGAAGGAAACTAACATAGAGTGGAATCTAGGAAACTAGGAAATAAGACAAAAATGATTAAATTAATGTCTAAGGTAGGTAACTATGGGTTGATTATTCTAACACCTCTCCTTAATCCTAGATTTATGAGTAAATATCAGAAAACTATAGGGCCTAGCAACAAGGGTTAGTCACCCTTTACATAATACTTGTCCATACAACTAAGGAAAGAGGCAAAAACCCAATGGGAAAATCCTCCCTTAAACATGGATAGGAAAACAAAATTTGGAAATATTGTCATCAATCATGCTTCATAGCATGATCAAAAATCCCTAGCATTTATTTTAGATTGCTGAATTTCTTCTCACAAAAAACTTTGGTGAAGATGTCTGCTACTTGTTCTGAAGATGCACAGAAGAGTAGATGAATGGTACCATCATGCACAAGTTGTCTGATGTAGTGCATATGGATCTCAATGTGCTTGGTTCGCTGTCTCTGAACTGGATCATTGCAGATTCGAATGGTGCTCTGATTATCACAGTAGATAATAGTTAAAAACTCTGATTCAAAGCCACATTCTCCAAGTATTCCGTGCAACAACAAACATTGAGTTGCTGCATTTACAACTCCTCTATACTCTGCTTCTGTAGATGAGAGTGCTATGGTACTCTGTTTCTTGCTTGACCAGCTAATTGGTCCTTCTGCAAGCATGAACACATATCCTTATGCATACTTTAGATCTGTGTTGTCACCTACCTAATCATTGTTAGTAAACCCAATCAAATCAAGATTAGATTTTTCTTTGTAGAAGATCCCATGAGTTCTTGTTCCTTGAACAAAGTTTAGGATCCTTTTGGCTGCTCTCCAGTGGATCTAATGAGGCTGATCCATGTATGTCAAAGCCACACTAACTGCATAATATATATCAGTTCAAGTGTGTGTAAGATAAATCAAACACCCAATCAACTACCTATATAGTGTAATATTTACCATAGGAGAAGAACCTGCTTCTTCAAGCTTAAATCCTGAAAGGAAGGAAGTCTTGCTTGGCTTGCAATCTTTCATGTTGAACTTTTATTCAGAAAATCTAAGGCATAATTGGACTGATGTACTTTTATTCCATGTTGGGATTGATCAATTTTGAGACCCAAGAATTGGCTCAATAATCCCAAATATGTCATAGAAAATGCATGGTTCATTACATCCTTCAAGGAGGCAATCTCTTTCTTTGAACTTCTTATAATCAGAAGGTCATCCACATACATGACAATAATAATCAAAGAAACATGAATCACCTTCAAATAGACATTAGGATTAGACTTACATCGAAAAAAACTCAATGATAGCAAAAAGCCATCAATCTTGGCATACCAAGCCCTGGGGGCTTGCTTGAGCCCATACAATGATTTCTTTAACCTGCACACTAAAGATGGATTAGAAACAAAACATTTAGGTTTATTCATTTAAATCTCCTCAATGATATCTCCATTTAGGAAAGCACACTTCACATCCATGTGATGTACCTCCCACTGCTTCGAAGCTGCAATGGCTAAAGCTAGCCTTATGGAGTCCATCTTTTCCACTGGTGCAAAGGTTTCATTGTATTCAATACCATGTAATTGTGAGTAGCCCTTGGCTACAAATATTTCCTTATATTTGAAAGGTGAACCATCATCAGAAAACTAAGTCTTGAAAACCCACTTACATTGAACTAGCTTCCTCCCTGGGGGAAGATCAACCAATTCCCAAGTGTTGTTCTTCTGGAGCGAGTTGAATTCTTCTTTCATGGATGTTTTCCATATTGGATCATGTGCTGCATATTCATATGTATTTGGATATGATTCAACCATAATATATCACTTATAAGCAAATAGAGGATCTTTCACACAAAGGGCACTCTTAAATTAAGATCTAGTCCTCCTAGTGTCATTAGGATTTCCAGTTAGTTTTCCAGCTGCATGAATGGTCTTTGCTGCACATTTTGCTTTGGTAGGACTGTTAGGATCTGCAATCAAATCATCATATCAGACATATCAGAATCATAAAACTCATTAGTCTCTTCACTTACAATCAATGGATCTGGTGATGAAGAAGACTCTCCAACTTCAACTGCTACTAAAGGCTCTTCTTGGAACTGAACACTTCTTTCAATGAAAGATTTTTTATTGCTCAATTTGATCAGCTTGTACCCTTTTGAATCTTCAAAATACCCAACAAATAGGCACTCTTCACTTTGGGGTTGCAAAGCCTTCCTCTTTTCTGTTGGAATTCTAGCCCAAGCCTTTGAGCCAAAAATCCTGAAATGGGTCACATCTGGCGTGTACCCACTCCAAGATTTGAAAGGATCCATACCATCATGACAGCTTATGAGGAACCCTATTATGGATGTAGGATGCACATTTTATAGTCTCAGCCAAAAACTTTGGTGGCAAATTATTAGCCTCCATCATGCAGGTTGCCATCTCCTTCAGTGACATGTTCTTTCTCTCAGCAACACCATTTTTCCATGGTGTGTAAGGGATCGAATGCTACATTTGAATACATGCATATTTACAATCTGAATGAACTCAAACTTGACATACTCGCCACCATTGTCAGATATGAGGATCTTGAGTTTCCTCCCATACTGTTTTTTAACCAAGGCTTTAAATACTTCGAAGAGGTAAAAAACTTCAGACTTATGATTTAGGAAGTGAACCTAACAATACCTGGAAAAATAATCTATTAAGGTGAGTGCATATTTGGCTTGACTCATGGACATATGAGGAAATGTACCAGAAATGTCACTATGGATCAACTCAAGAGGTGTAGAGGTTCTCTCATGACTAGCTTTCTCATACTTGTGCTCTGGGTGTTTTCCTAGGATACAACCTTGACAAACCCCCTTAGAAAACTTGATCTTTGGTAACCCTATGACCATATCTTTTTCACTCAAATCAGAAAGATACTTGTATTTAAGATGGCCAAATATTTCATGCAAAATCTTGCTTGCATCATTAGCATGAATCAGAATAGCAGAAGGGTTTGGGTAGGGTAGAAAATGGGAAAACATGTATACCTTCAAAGTGTGATCAACAACACCTTTTGCTATGACTTTACCATTCGAAATATTAGTGATTTCAACATGATCAGGGGAGAATATGACCTTATTTGGAGACCTAGTGTGAGTCATCTAATACACTAACAAGAGATTAGAGGAAAGACATGGAACATACAACACATTATTGAACTTACCATGGTCAAGATCTACCCTTCCCTTCCCCAAACTGTCCGTGAGAGAGTCATCTCCCAAAACTATTGGTGGACCTTTCGACATGTCAAGAGAGGAGAATGCCTCTTTTGTTGAAACCATATGTGTAGAATCTCTAGAGTCTATGATGAAGCTAGGTGAGCTTGATGTGCCACCAACCAAGGCATGTACTCTCTCTCTCTCTCTGTCCTCTGAATTTGATCCTCCTTCCCTCTTCTTTGAGCAATCAAGAAGGGAGATATTATTTGTGAGGACCCTGCAGAAAACTTATT
>LPNX010092773.1:464570-523538 GCA_001517045.1 Pseudotsuga menziesii | reverse complement strand
TTTTTTTTTTTGGGGGGGGGGGGGAGGGAGTGGGTAGAAAAACAAAAACAGAAACTCTTTCAGTAGAGGAAAATCTGGATTTGGGAAAAAATCGGAAGGGAATTTGGGTTTGAGTAAGTTTTGGACACTATCGAAAGGATAGGGAAGCAAAATTGGGGATTTTAGGAGCGGGGTGAAAGAATGAGAAAATTTGGTAGAGAGGGACAAAGAAGCAGAATGAGGAAAGGAAGACGATGGCAAAATTTGAAGGTGTTTGGGTGAAAATCGAAGGAGTTATGGCAAACCCTAAAAATAGACAAATGTGGGATTTCAGGTCTTGGGAAGTGGAATTTGGGATAGGGTGTTCAGGAATGAAATATGCAGAATGGAATTGTAGAGGTGTCAGTGAATTTTCATGGAAAACAGAGTTGAAACCAAGGAGATATGGCCGAAAAACAGAATTTTTTTTTTTTTACCAGGAAGGGATCTGCAACACCACAAAAGTGATCGGAAATAGTGGAATCTGCAACGGTGCGGAAGTGATCGGCAAAAAATGGATCTGTAACAACATGGAACTGACCGGCAACAGTTCTGGACAGAGGAAATCTGTGATTATGCAACTAAAAATAGATATGGACCCCAGGTATGTGCGGCTTCCTATTGGTTCAAGGGATTCACTCGGCCACCAATGCTATCTGACGTCTTGCGTATTGGGGCAGTACCCCTCACTCCACGGCTCAGGTAAAACTGATAACCGCTTGGCCACAAACGACAGCTCTTGGTTTACCTCACGGGTGGGAACTAATCAATCAAGTAGGGGTCGTTGCCCTTTTCGCTGGCAGGTCCTCTCAATGGGCCAGATACTTTGGGGTTCCTGTGGTACTCCTCACAATGATTTTTAGGGCTTATTCCCAAGTACTTCCCACAGTTAAGCGGATAGGGATTATTCCCAGATCCGAACTTGCAACAGAAGCAAAAAAAAAATTGGGCAGAAATTTCACCCAACGAGCCCAAGAAAGTGCTCTGATACCAGATGTGAGGACCCTGCAGCAAATAGTTAATCAAAATACACGATATAGCAGCAGAAATCAAAATCACTTTTATATTAATCGCATGCCACTTCGAGGGGGCAACCTCCTTTGAGAAAGCTCAATACAAAATAACTTCATCGTGCCTTCCTTGGCCTCAACACACACTTATATACTAAAAATAGGCGCCAATACTATGGGTCAAAACCATGCGCCAATATAAACTATGGATCAACAAATACTACATGCGGCTTACAAAGCATATGCGCCCAACAACAATAACACAAACTATGGATCAACAATTACTATGGGACGACTTACAAAGGATATGTGTCCAACAACAATATACCAACACAGTAAAGAGAAGGATTGACATGGGTTCCTAACATTATTCTTCTCTAGGATTTGGGTCAACATGTCTATTTGCTTCTTCATACAAGAGCTCTCAGGATGATAGCCCTTACTGCAATATGCGCACTTGCTCATTTATCCTTTGTTCTTCTTCTTCTAGGAGTTCTTCTTGGAACGTTGGGGCTCCTCTTGAGACTTAGACTTGTCTCTCTTTTTCTCAGGTGAATTTTTATCTTTTTTCTTGATTTTTGAATCCACCCTTGAATCTCCAACAACCAAATCTTGGTCTTTGGAAGGTTTGATGGTGCCCATCATCACCAACTTATCTTGTTCTTGTGTGAGGGATTCCATGAACTCTGTAAGCTTAGGCGTCTTCTAGGCTCGAGCTATCAACTTGGTGGCATGGAAGGTCGAAACAAACACTAAATAGTCAATTCAAATCTTAGAGAGTATGGCCAAAACTAGTTTCTCTTCCTTCTTTTCTATCCCACACTGTTTCAACTGCAAAACAAGGGCCTTAAACTCGGAAAAGTAGAGTTGCAATGATTCGAAGCTACTGGAACTCAAGGAGATCAGCTGATTCTCAATTTGATGTCCTCTCATCTCATCTATCTTTCCAAAAATATATACAATATTCTCCCACACTTCATTAGGTGATGTCAATCCATCAAGATGGAAGAGAAGGTCTCTTGAAATGCTCAGACACAAAGACCATAGGCCTCATCCATCCTATTGCGACATTTGATTTTCTCTACAGGTGCATTGGGATCTACCTTAATTTCCATAGTCACACTGTAGATACCTTTCACTCTCAAAAATATCTCCATCTCATCTTTCCACTCAAAGAAATTGAATGGAGTCAATATGATCTTCTGAGACTGGTCCATAGCTCAGAAAATGTGCCCTTCAGTTAGCAAATATGCTCCCAGTCAAGATGTTGAACCTACAATAGCAATACGGAAGGAAATAAATCGATATACAAAGGATTTGATACCATGTGAAAATTTAACCCAAGAGATAGAACAATTACACTCACAAAATAGCTAATCAAACATGCAAATTTAACACCAAAGGAGACTGAAATTGGAGCATAACACTAATCTGTATTGAGTAAGTGTAAAATATCAAAAATTATGAAGTAATAGGCTTCTGTAATATATAATTACACGAGATATTCAAATGCATAAATATTTCATTCTAAATAGTAAAAAAATAGGCTTACCAAAACTAGTCAAATCCCCCATAGGTGCATAAAGCAGTTTCCAAATCTAGGTAGATGCTCACGAATTGGCTAAGTTAAGTGGGAAAGCTAAAGAGAGATGGAAAGACAACTCATACATGCTTTTATTTAGAGAAAAAGAGGGAGGATGATATGGGAAAAAAAACAATCCAGTTACAACCAGTCTAGCTTTTCCTTTGCCTTAAATCAGAAATAAAACAAGGCAGCTTTACAGAAAAAACAAATATGTGCTTTGGAGAATCTGGAATAAAGAAGACATGCTAAAATGGGTTTTCAGGATGTTTCCCAAGCACTCCATGACTCATTTTTATCATGTGATGACTTCTAGGACATGTAGAAGGAAACTAGCATAGAGTGGAATCTAGGAAACTAGGAAATAAGACGAAAATGATTAAATTAATGTCTAAGGTAGGTAACTATGGATTAATTATTCTAACAGTTTTGAAGTGGGATGCACCTAAGGAAAAACATGGCAATTTTGATCACATGTGGAAGGGACCATATATTATTGCAGCTTTCAAGGGAGATAATTCATTTATTTTACAACATCAGGATGGGGTTCAACTAAAAGGAGGCCCTATCAATGGAAGTTTTTTGAAGCATAACATGCCCTAAGGTGTAAGACAATTTTTGTAACATATTTGTATATATTTATCTAATTTGAAAGAATTAGTACAAATGGCGAACTTAGAGATTTGAATCCTAGAGAGAAGGACCTATAATATTACGGGGTTGCCATTTTCTTTATTTTACATACAAAAAAAGGGGTTTTGAATTTGTACAGAAGGATAAGATAGGAACTGGTCTTCGGGTTATTTTCTATCTCATAGGGAGGATAGCATCCCCAGTTAGATCTAGTTGTTAGAACCATTTCTGGTTAGCAGTTTGAGAGGGGCAGACCAAAGGAGAAAGAAGGAAGGATGTGAAGAATTTTTGTAATATGGCCAAACGTGCATTAAAATATGCTAAAAGAATAATAAAGGGGTTATTTCTAAGGTTTAAATCATGTTTCAATATGTACATATACGTTAAATCAAAATTATTCTCCTATGTTATCTTGTAACAAGTTCTAATGGTGTAGATCTGTAACTGGGAAGATCTACGACTGTAAATAAATTCGTTGGATAAAGTTTCACGAGGAAAGAAGTTTTGGTCACCATCAAAATGAGTTAAAAGGAAGCAAAGATCAACAGTCATGCGAAGAAGGTAATGTAGATCTATGACCAAGAGTGATTCTGCTAGTGAAATTAGCGCAACCAAATAAACTTTTCCAATTCACAAAAAAGCATACATGTTGTATAGATCAACAACGGAGATCAAGAGATAAAAGTGATCGATGTTCCACAAACATTCCGTTGGGTGAACATGCGTGGGAAAAGTGAAGTTGGAGATCAACAGAAAGTGGTATAAGCCGCAAAAATAAATGGTTGATATTAAGGCCAGATCAAGATCGATGGCTATGGATCATTATGTCGGTTGAAGTTTCCCCAATAAATAAATTATTGAAATCAATGGAATTGATTAAGAATCGCATGATCAAAGGTAGAAATTTGATGAGATTAAGATCTACAGTCCAAAATTATTCCACTAGCACAAGATGCACAGATAAAATTGTATGGAGCCCCACTGGAATTGGTTAAAGAGGAAAAATAATTAAAAGTTGTGATCAATTCAGATTGAGATCTGTGATGAAGGTTGACTCCTATAGGGAAAGATGCACATTGTTTGTACAGTTGGATCTAGGAGGAATGTTTAAAGGTCAAGATTGATCTACGGTTGAGGTTTATGAAGGATGAGATCAAGGGTCAGCTGCCAATCCATTGATGAAAGGTGCAGTTTAGTTATTATCTGAATGGGTGAGAGTAGGATGGGAAAGGGATTTGCAGTGGTAAAAGAACAGGTGATAGATATACGGTTGTGAATGGATTCACTACTAATATTTCCAGGAAGGATAAACTTGGATAATATAGAGGGAATGGAAATACAAGGGTAAATAGTAATCAAGATCAACGGTTTAAAATAGAATACATCAGATCTATGGACAAAGAAAGACTCACCTGGGTAATATGCATGACAAATAGGTAGAAGATCCCAAAGTATAAAATATTATAAAAAGAGAGCATGTGGAGAATGACCATTTCTCTTTTTATGCATTAGAAGTCCAGAGCTCATTACTATGCAGAAGAATCCAACTTAGACAAATTCCTTTCACCCTGTCAACTAACCAGGTAGGCCACTTTACCTACCCAAGACTATTTAAAATGGACTGTGGAGAGGGAATAGAGGCTCAGTCCCTAGAATACAAAAAAAAAATGTATTTGAATACAAGGACAGTGAAGTTTTTAATACCCTACTATAATTTGGTTTTGTAAATCAAATAATTTCTAAATTAAAAATACTTAAAGTCCAGGGTACAAATGTACATGGTGTCTATAGGTCATATTTTTCAATTTTTTTTTTGAGAGCAAATCCTAAGTTTCCCTGACTTCATTGAATGGTGCGCTTCTAATTATTCCTCTTCTGAGAGAGTAATTATGGATGCGGCTAAGAGTAAAATTATGTGTCCAGTAAACCTGTTAGTGTTTTATGATTCCTTTGAAGTTCCTTCTACATTTACCCAAGTCTGTGAATATTTCAGTGAAGAAAACCCGGTCCAATCATTCTGTGAAGCAACCATTGAACATAAGCAATATTTTTCAATACTTGTTTTAAACCAGATGTGTCCTTAAAAAAGGAATCTTTTCTTGTAGACACAAATCTATTTAATGATGAAACCCAGTTGGTTATTTCACTAATGAGTGAGTTCTTAGGTATAGATACTGATAGATATGTCACTGAATTTTTAATGAATCTCCTTTTAAAATTAGTACCATTCCAGCTGAGCCTCAATCATCTCAGTCAATTTTCTTTAAATATGATAAATTTCTTGCTGAGAGTATCCACTCACACCTAGTGAATTTCCATAATAAATGACATTTCAGATTTTAGTGACACTTAGTAAGAATGTTTTTTATTATTTAATGAAGAGAACTTGCAGTTTCTAGAAATGGTTTTGATGGATGAAATCAACAGAAGATTTTTCAAATATATGAACCTTTTAATGGCTGAATTGTACAAAGTATTTTTCCAGCACAAGTTACCAAGGGTGTTTCTTATTATGAAAGAATTTCTACATCTTTCACCAGAAAAGAGAATTGGATATTGATTTTTGTTAGAATAAGGTATTGTCATTAGGGTATATGGATTCACCCATGAACCATATATCCTACATGCATTTCTTACCCCCAGTACTTTTTGCACAAGAACTTATTAGACAAAAGCTCATTGTTGAGAATGAGCATTTCATTAATTTCAGGAAAGCCTCAAAGATCAAATTTCCCTAGGTGGTTAGCCCTTTTATTATTAAAAACAAATATGCATTACTAGTAGTGGAGATTTTTTTGAAAGAGATGGGGTTTAAAACATCTACAACCATTAACTATAACCCACATCGTGTTATTTCCATAAGGAAGCAGGTCAATAAGAACAATCCATTCGAACGTCACAAGGAGATTCAAGGCTTAACTGAGAGTGCAAATTGGCCTGATTATCCTCTGTTAACACATAATGAAGAAGACATGCAACAAGGATCTACATCTCCAGTGAAAGATGTTAATGTCATACAACCAGATCCATTGGCTATTGTCCTAGCACCACAGGTCATTAGTCCTATCATCGGTCATTCTGAAATGACTAATAAAAGAACATTTTTTGATGCTATGGAGACAGAGCATGAATATGACTCAGCAACATCAAAGAAATAGAAATTTGATGTGGAAGGTGAGATGGTAAAGGTGACAGAGATTAAAGCGAATGAAAAACATATTAAAGTGAAAGGCCCATCTTTTGAGATAAAGGAGTATTCTTTCTCAGAGACTCCTGAGGAGTCTAAAACTCAATTCAAGACCAGAGAAGAGTTGTTTAATAAGTATAGATATGAAAAGAAAATGTCAATGGATAAATCTCTCAAATTATATGCCGAGGTAATAAAAATATCAAACAAGGATGTATCTTTGGTCACTATTAGGGATCATACTCAGAATACTGTAAACCTAGAAGTAGCCACCAAAAAAAAAGTAGCAAAAATGAGGATGAATATGGAAAACATCTTTGTACCTAACATGATCCACTTGCATAAGAAAACTAGAGAGGTTATATACAGTGACCTGCTTAAGGAAACCCTGAAAGTATCCATATTACAGTCAACTAAAAGAAAAATTGAGAATCAATTAAGACAGGGAAGAGTAGAAAATAAAGCACACAATGAGCAAATAAAAAAGCTCCAAGGAGATCTATTGGTTGTTGATAGTGAAGCAAACAAAGGATAAGCAACTCATACATTTCTTAATGAAAAATAGAATACTATTCAATTGTTCAAAAAAGAAGCTGAAGATCCCTACCACTCAGCTTATTCAGGCCTCAGAGCTTACAGAGCTGGAAAAAGAGAAAGAAACATTGAATGATGACATGAATAACTGCAAAGAAAAAATTCTAAAGTTTTCTTAAGAGAAAAGAGAATCGGAAAAATAAAGGGTGCTATTGAAAGATAATGTGAAATCCCTTAAACAAAAACAAGTTGAGTTAGAGAAGGAAGTAAATGAAAAAGGAAAGGAACCCGAGGTACAAATAATTCCACCTCCTGCACAAACTAATGAGAAATCCATTGTGAAAGCAATGTCCCATATCAGCTTAAGAGATTTAGAGATTATTGGTTTGAAAAAATAGACTAAAATCCTGGAGGATGTAGCTTTGAAGAAAGAGGGGGAAAGAAATGCCATGGAGAATAACTATAAAGACCTCCTTGACAAAAATGATAAGTCGATGAAGCAGTTGACTGGGAAACTACATATTAAAGGAGCCAAGAACATAATATGGGAGGTAATCATTGCAGAAGCAGGAAAACGCATCCCTTATCTCAATTATATTTTAAATAAAGAGATTGTTACACATGCTACTAAACAAAGTTGTATGGAAGTAAAAGAAGTTTTGACAAAAAAATCCCATTGACACAGCTAATAATATAGTCAATTTCTTAAATATATTTTCAAAAGATGATTTGAAGACTACAAGGATAAAAGATAGGATCTTAGTCATCACATGGGAAAGGAAGGTCATGGGTAAGCACTAACATCTTAACACAGTACGGGATAAAATTGATATAATGCAACATCAAGTCAATATGTTTGTTGAACTATCTACACTTGCGTTTAAAAAGGGACTATCTTTGTTCTGGGAAGAAAGTGGTAAAACATTTTCTCAAGCAGAATATCATGCAAAGTTGGTCAAGGGTAGATTGTACTATAAAATGTTTGAGGATATGCAACAATCCTTGTCTGGGAAGACAATAGTGGATAAATTGTCAGAATATTTTGAAATTTTTCCCACTTTTAGAGCCACTTTTATATAGCTTCCAGATATTTCTTACAAAGACCACATGGAATTAAGAGTGTTGGCAAAGGAAATGGCCAGCTTGGAGCTGCAAACTATCGGCCAATGGAAGACATTTGAGAAATATGGAAAAGCCAAATACAGGCTGCGTGGATGAAGATTTATTGAAGTCATTGAAGATTAGTTAGTTGGTAGCTTATAGTTTATTTTCAGAGCAGTTATTAGTTAGGGAACCAAAATGAAAAATGTAAAAAGGAATTTATTTGCCTAATTTTAGTATAGGGTTAGTTATCATCTCATGGAGCATTTTGTTGTATTTAAGCGAGTTTTTACATTGTAACAATGGTTGGAAAAATTGAGAGATTTTGTATTGTAACTGAGACTCCAGAGATTAATAAAATTGCAAAGTCGAATCTGGCCTTTTGACAAAGATTCATGTGTTGTCATCTCTACCCTATGTAATTTCTTTCATTTTATGTGCATGTGTTTCCAGTTTAAACTTCCACTATGTTTTTCTTTCATGCCTGAATGAGATTATAATGGTTCAAAATTTATATTCATATGCTATGTTCTATTACTTTTAAGAATTCATAAAACCTTTCATCTAAAGTTAAGGGTGGATTCATCCTTGATAAAGTCCCACATTAATGGATTGTCTTTAAAATTCCTCTATATCACTAGACAATAAGCATTTTGACTGTGAAAAGATAGCTAGCTTTCCTCTCTTAAATTTCCTATGCAATAGAACTGTAAACGTTATTGTCCTACATGACTCCATGCCCAATGTGTAATTTTTTCAACGATCTTCAATATTAGATTTAGTTCCTTGTTTTATATATCTGTCCTTGTGAGATAAATATTGAGAGATCCCTCTCGAGAGAGAAAGAAGCCAGCTTTCTCTCCTAAAGCTTGGTTTTGTGGTTACCTTGGGATTATCCTTTCACAATTGAGGGTACATTCTGAGTGCTAACACACTTGATATTACCATAGTAGCTTCATGAATTAAAGCGAATATTTCCCTCCATTTCATCAAAGAGTTATGAATAAGAACTTTGGGGTTGAAAAGAGGCAATGGCACAAGGAAAAATGGTCTAAAATTGATTGTTTTAAGCAAAAACACGTTGTACAACTTGACTTGAACTTTATACTCAAATGAGAACTCTAGCCATAAAAACTCATATTTTTGTGAAAAAACCACCAAAAAACACCTCCAAATCAAAAAGTGGTGCTACTAGTCATACCACTTTTTTTTTTGTTAAAATTGTGGACATGGGAGAAAAAAATCCTTCTTGTTATTTACAATAACCTTAAAATCAATCCCCAAATTGAAAATTGATGCTACCGATAGCACAATATTAAAAAAAAAAATTTATCGTTTTATCAAAATTTTAAAATTATATTAATTAAACCTCTTAGGAACACTATATAAAAATTCTCTATATTAAACAAAAAAATATTCTAGAAATTATTAGACTTCTCTTTCCATATAAAATAAAGGAATTTCTAACATAAGGAGAACATTGTTGAACCAAAACTCCTAAAAATAAAATAAAAAATGCAAAAATTCATAAAAACAAAATACATTAAACACATTAAAAAAAACTAAATAACCAAAAAAATTATAAAAAACACATCAAAATACAACTAAATTGAAAATATAAAATATTATTAAAAAAAATTGGAAATTTACACTCACTTTAAAACTATAACAAAACATTTAAAAATAATAATTTAAAAAAATATCACAACAAACACAAAAGACTATTAAAAAACAATGATGAAAATAACAAAATATTTAAAACAAATATATAAGATGTAAAACAACATAAATTATATAATATAAAACTTTAAATATAAAACAACATAAGATCTAAAACAATATTAAAACTACCAAATAATATGTTAATATAACAAAATATTTGAAAATCAAAGAAATAAAATAAAATAAAACACAATCTTAAAAGGTTTTGTGGCTTTTGTATAAGCAATATATATAAGTCGTGAGGAATTTCTTAAGGGGAGCAGTTCTCGGAATCGCCCCACCCCTTTATACTATTTAAATTCTTTTAATTATTGTAACACACCTCAAAAATTGTAAATAAAAAAAATTACATGCAATGACTAGCCGTAATTAACCAGCAGTTTACTCATGTTTTAAGTTATTGATGCTGATGTAAGTTAGTAATCTCCTTTTTCTACTTACTATGCCAGGTTTCACCAGCTGAGGTAATGGCCAACTCCATCCATAGAGTTCAGCTACACCCAAAGGTGATGTTTTACAGTTTCCTTGCTTTAATTTTAATAATTTTACTGAGGCTTTAGTAGCCCTAAGGATTGCAGGGAGACTATACCATAGTCTTAATCCCAACCATTAATGTAATAAGGTTTTTATTATATATTTAAATACCATGGGCCTTACCATATCCTAAGCTCATGGTATACAATGTAAAGTGTAAAGTATATGGTTCTTACCATAGTGTAAGACCTTTCGTGGATTTATGAAGCAAATGCTATAAGTTATAATATAGTTCTCGACATATTTTAATGGAACATGATGTTGAAATGGTCTAGGCCATGGATTTGCAATATATTATTTGGTTTGTTATGTTGATGTTTCAACCCATGGTTTAAGCTTGATTGATACTTCGATTTGCAATTATTGCAGACCATGAATGCCTTGGTCGTGAGTTATGATGTTGGAGGGATCGTACCCTGGTTTACTTGAAGGTTTTAAATGATTTGTCGTGGTTGCGAGTTGATAGTGCAAATAGGCCCTTCGATCTGGCTCAAGCGTAAATATAAACCTTTCACCTGTATGGCGAGATTGGAAGGGTTTCAAAGGGTTTTATTATGTCTTTTTCAGTTGTCTCAATATTTCATTCGTGTATTTGGTCATTGGTATGCAAAAGGAAAGAGCCGAAGCTCTACTCTGTCAATGGTGATTTATTTAGGGTTTTGATGTGAATATTTTCCACAGTATTAATTTCATTGTTCCCATTTCATTTTGCAAGGGTTTCCTGAGCTTCCATATATTTCACAACAGTTTGCAGCATGTTGGCTGCACCTCAACGGACCCGTCGTCAATTCGATCATGCATGCTTCCTAGCTAATAGGTAAGAGTTTTGAAAATCATCTTTGTAAATTTTTTTGTTCGGTACATTCATTGTTTAAGGAATTTACTGATTTTACATTTTGTGGGTCTAAGCAGAGGAAGGACAAGGGAAACCCTGCAGGAGCCGACCCCTGGCCCTCTCTGGAACTCGCCCAAGGTAAGCTATGAAGGTTTAAAGGGTACTTGTTTTAAGTTTTACTTCAATTAATTATTTAGTTCTGACTGTAGATTCATCATTTGTAGGTGGAGGGTGTTGAATAGGAAGGCGACAGGGTCACCTCCTCCTAGGCCTATGTTTTTAAATGCCCAGTTAAAACAAAACACAATCCTTCTGCCCTTGTTCTTTTGGTCTCTAAAAGAAATCTACCCACGGTGATAATTGTTTGCATGGTTTGTTGTAGATATCTCTTTGACCGAGTGAATGGGCCAAGAGGGAGACCAACCCATCATCCTACGAGATAAATTACAAGGTTTCCATATTTTTGTTTTGGGTCTAACCCTGTGGGATTTATCCTTTAAAGTATAGAGGCTTCACATCCCTCTCTGCTCCTAGATATATTTAAAGTATATTTATAATTTTAGATTTCCTGTATTTTAAGAGATGTGGGTGCCATCGTCGATGCTATTACCACCACATTTCTTAATCTGTAGAATAAAATGTTTAGGGTTATATAAATGATGGTGGAGGCCATCGTCGATGGTATTACAATAGCACATTGTTTACGTTTTATCTCAAATGTTTAATGCTTTATGAATGCAACCC
Source organism: Pseudotsuga menziesii (assembly GCA_001517045.1). Classification (NCBI taxonomy): domain Eukaryota; kingdom Viridiplantae; phylum Streptophyta; class Pinopsida; order Pinales; family Pinaceae; genus Pseudotsuga; species Pseudotsuga menziesii. Next base: position 511,638 of record LPNX010092773.1, on the reverse strand, counting down.
TTATGGTATCTGTTTTAGAATACTCTGTGGTTACTCTTTGGTTTACAGACTACCATCTTGCGATGGTCTTATGACCCTGCATATGTTTTATGAATATCATTTTTATGAAATAAATCTTAGCTCCTTGAATGAGAATAACGAGCCTATATCCAAATACTAGGCTCTATCAAGCATTGAGAGGGATCAAATCTCGCGAGGTGCAAACCTCTTCTTAGGTATTGTAAGAAATCATCTATTCGATGAGAGGTTTTCACCTCGGGAGATTTGATTCCTCTCGATGCTTGATAGAGACTAGGATTTGGATCTAGGATGGTTCCAGTCATGGGAAGTGACACAAAACTCAAGTTTGGTCAGCATTGAAAGGAACAAGTTAAGTTGAAAACATAGATATCGTCATATACTCATTATCAATCATATACTTTGTAGGATTAGCTAATGTTCTATATTTTTTTAATTGTTGCCAAAATTCTCTACCTCAATTATTCTACTCTCTCTCTCTTTATTAAATGTCGTCGTAAATCTGGTTTGATTCCATCTAATTCATGTTGATTTTTTCTAATTTTAACTTGAACCTTCAAATGCAATTTGGAATTCTCAATATAGAACTCTACCAAAATACTATTGTTCTTTTATTGCAAGAGTATTTTTAACATTCTCAGTATAGAACTCTCTCAAAATAACATTGTTCTTTTATTGCACAAGTATTTTTAACATATTTAGAGAGAAAGAAAATTCTTTACTAATGAGTCATTTCCCTTAACTTAACCTCTTTTCAACTATAAATATCAACTCTTAGAATTATTTTCCGTTTCGTCTTGGGCAATTGCATTTTTTTTCTAAAACTCCAATGTTCTGAGTCTAGTTTCAAGTTTCAAAGCTTGTAAGGCCATGCTTATTTTCCTTTCAAATTCTTTGTTCAGATAAAAGGTTTGGTCTTTTATATTGCCATGCAATATTTATATCAATGCACTCACTCATCTCTCTCTCTCTCTTTATATTCAATCTGTTTATCTTTGTAGTTTAATGAGCCTGTTGTCGATATGGACTCAATGTCCATAACAATAATGTAATCATTCCAACATGCATATTGTCTAGGTATATGACTCGATGAGGGATGAAGGATCATTTTAAATGCAAATTAAGATATAGTTGGATCAAAATATTAAGATTGTTGTCCAGATTTGCATTTTAATGGTTTTTCGGTTAGTTAAATGTTGGTAATCCGGAGAGATAAGATAATTTGAAGGTTTTAGAAACAAAAAAAATAACAAGGATTTTATCACCTAATATGTAGCAGACCCTATAAATAAGGATCTATTTATCCAGTAATAGTACAGCTGTAATCTTTTTAGAAATTTTAAACTATAATAATGAATTTAGAATTTGAGCATATCTTAATTTTGTTTCATTTTGATTCACGGATGGATGGTGCAATTCGCATAAAAAACAATCTTGGGAAATGAAGGTGTTGATTAGTGTTTGAAATAATATATTTTTTGAAATTTTATAATTTTTTTAGGAGTAGATTATATATATATATATATATAAAATTGAAATTTGGTAAAAAAAAATTAACAAATCTCCTTGAGTGCAATTTACCATGGGTTGTTTAAGAAGCCTTGCATGGTTATTTAGGAGGCCTTGCAAATGGTTTTAAAACCATGTGCAAGGCCAACATATTTTTGTGGATAATTACATGGGGTCAAATTTTCGATTGATATTACATGTGCTAAGGGAATATATCCATGTAAGCTTACTATATTTAGTTTTTGTACTGGAATAATACCTGTTAAATACCTCGACACAATCAGCAATATCTCAAGTAGATAACATGATAATCAATTAAAATAATAAGCTATTGTCATTAGAGGGGTCAAATCCACATAGGAATTAGAGGGATTTGCCTTCCAATCGTCCTCAAGAGTGAAATGTGCAATTAATTTTTGTCATTAGAGGGATCAAATCCACTCAAGAATTAGAGGGATTCGCCTACCAATCATTCTTGAGAGTGAAATGTGTAATTATTTTTTTTCAATGTCTGTGTAGGAATTAGAGAGACCAAATCCATTCAAGAATTAGAGGGACTCACTTACCAATCATTCTCAAGAGTGAAATGTTGAATTATTTTTTTCAATGTATGTAGATTCGTTCATTAGTGGAAAGATATACGATCCAATTTATTAGCTGGGACGTGAGAAATGAGATGCTTCATTTTTCATTTTTTGATGACATTTTAGGAACCAACACACCTGCTAATTTCTTTCAACTTGCTCAGCAATTAGATCCATGCACCCCTAGGTTCATGAATGGCTACAATACAATCGAGAACTACAATGACCTATAGGCCATGACCGATGCATATATGTCATTAAAATAAAATAATCAGCTACTGTCATTAGAGGGATCAAATCCAAACAGGAACAAGAGGGATCCTCCTACCAATCATTCTCAAGAGTGAAATGAGTAATTAATTTTTGTCATCAAAGGGATCAAATCCACTCAGGAATTAGAGGGATTCGTTGACCAATCATTCTCAAGAGTGAAATGTGTAATTAATTTATTTCAATGTCTATGTAGGAATTAGAGGGATAAAATCCACTCAAGAATTAGACGAATTCACTTAGCAATCATTCTCAAGAGTGAAATGTGCAATTTTTTTTTTCAATGTCTGTAGATTCGTTCTTTAGTGGAAATATATACGAGCCAATTCCTCAACTGGTACGTGAGCAATGATATGCTTAATTTTTCATTTTTTGAGGATAGGTTAGGACCCAACATGTCTGCTAATTTATTTCAACTCGCTCAACAATTGGATCCATGCACCCCCATGTTCATGAATGGCTACAATACAATCAAGAACTGCAACGACATGAAGGCCATACCCGATGCATATCTATCATTAAAATAAAATAATAAGCTATTGTCATTAGAGGGATCAAATCCACACATGAGTTAGAGGGATTTTCCTACCAATCATTCTCAAGAGTGAAATGTGTAATTAATTTTTGTCATTACAGGGATCAAATCCACTCAGGAATTAGACGGATTCACCTACCAATCATTTCCACTCAAGAATTAGACGGATTCACCTACCAATCATTCTCAAGAGTGAAATGTGTAATTAATTTTTTTCAATTTCTATGTAGGAATTAGAGGGATTTTCCTACCAATCATTCTCAAGAGTCAAATGTGCAATTAATTTTTTCAATGTCTGTAGATTCGTTCATTAGTGGAAATATATATGGGCCAAGTCCTCAGCTAGGACCTAAGCAATGAGATGCTTCATTTTCATTTTTTGATGACAGGTCAGGACCCAATGTGTCCGCTAATTGTTTCAACTCGCTCAGCAATTGGATCCATGCACCCCCATGTTCATGAATGACTACAATAAAATCGAGAACTGCAATGACTAGAAGGCCATACCCAATGCATATCTGAAGAAGCTCAGTGGCATAAGTCAGCCATTTCTCATGAAAGGAATAGGGTTGGAATCCCATATTTCATAACCCAATATACCATTCATGCACTCTGTACTGGACAAATTGGGCTCTACAAGTTTACCAATATAGCTTACAGAAGTCGATATTACAAATATAGGCAACCAAACCAAATAGGTAAGTACATTTTGGGTATTTTACTAGTTTCAATTGATGTTGCCCGAAATTTCAATACCATCTTGTGTTTGATTTGCAGCTTCTGATTTAAATTCTTATGAAGAGAGATTGATTTAACATAATTCCATGCATAATTATGGAGAAGCATCCTTTAATTTCTACACGAAGTTTTTTATTCATAAGCTATGATAAATTAGAACTTAAAACCACCATCAACTGATGAAGTTTAATGTAACAGGGCGAGTACTTGGAACAGGTATTGCATGAAGCATTTTCTCACCCGACCATGAAGGGTATCATTTTGTGGTGGACATTACATCCCTATGGATGTTACAAGATGTGTCTCATAGATAATGATTTAAACAATCTTCTAGCAGGAGATGTAGTGGACAAATTAATGGAATAATGGAGTACCACATGCATTACTGGGTTCACTAATGAGAACAGGACCTTCAACTTCTCAGGATTTTTCGGGGAGTATACGTCCACTGTAACACATCCCATCATTACTAGTACCACTTCTTTCAAAGTCTAGATGGACGGAGCTCTTGCAAACCAACCACAACATATAAATCTTATTGTCTAACCATTTTAGTGAATCTAAAGTTTAACTCAACTGTTTTGTTGGTATAACTAAAGAAACTGGATTTTTGAAAAGTTTTTCTACCTCGTAATTTTTTCTTTTTTTATAGAAATAACAATTTTATATTGATAAAAATCATAATTTTATAATAATAAAAACTTTTGCAGTGGTTTATAAGCTTATCTAAGAAGAAAAACATAAGAAAAACTGAAAGTTTACAAAGATTATGTTAAAAACTAAAACATATTATCTCAAGTTCTTTAGTAGTGGAATAAAAAGAAAACACAAAAAGTATCCTAGACATCATACTTTGCATAAAATTAACCATATATCCATAAAAGTCCTAATAAGTTTTAAGAGAACCAAAAATCAATTTATTCTAAATATAAACAAACTCTCAATGAAACCTGGTGTATAATACACTCATCCATAATAATAAAAAGATATGTAATAACTTCATAAAATCAAAAAAAATAAAAATTGTCTGTATAATCTGGCTGTGCTTTGATGTTCTTGCACTGATTGAAATTGTTGTTTGTATAATCCACTGCCCACTTTCGGAATTGAACAATGAATAAGGTATGATTATGAGGTTGAGAAGCAAGGATTTCCATTATCAAATACATTAATACTTTACGTGAGTTATTTTGAATGATTATTAATTAGCATGTTTTATACATAGTATTTTAAGGTATTTGTATATGTGAATTAATTATTTAGATATTATTTCGTTATTTGAGTGTTTGAGTTATTATTTTCATATTAATTATTAAATTAATGGCTGACAAAATATATTTATTTCTTTTTACTTTTTAGAAGTAAAAAGTAACCTTACAACATCTACATCATAATAGGCAAGTAAAAAGTAACTATAGCCGACATTTACAACATGAACGTTACATAGTGTTACAAGATCTCCCCCATACTGGGTTGTACAGCGTCTCTCGGCGCAATAATAATATTATTACCAGCGTAGATCCAAATCCTAGGCTCTATGAAGCGTCGAGAGAGATCAAATCTCCCAATTCCTTCTTATGTTAGTTACATCATCATATTAATATAAATATTAATGTTATATTTAATATAAATATTTCAAATAATAAAAAGGATCTATGATTTCAAATATTGAAAGATTTGATCTCTAATCCATATAAATATTATATTTACATTTAATATAAATATTAATTTAAATATAAATTTCAATTTTTTTAAAATAAAATTAAAATTATATTAAATTAAATTTATTTAATATATTTCAATATATATATAGTTTTTAATATATTGAAATATATATATATAGCTCCACATAATATCCCTCATATTAATAGCTCACATAATATCCCTCATATTAATAGCGGACATAATGTAGACAAATTTTACAAGACCTCCACAAACTTTAGAACATCTCTCACACTGGGAATTATTATTTTTGGCCGAAATAATATATGGACAAATGTTACAGTCACAAAGGTTACAAGATCTCCCTCACACTGGGTTGTAGAGCACCTCTCAGCGCAGCAAAAATGAAAATGAAAGATTGTATGATGGAAATTACTTGCCAGGTATACATACAGATATATTTTGAAAAGGATTGCATTATTGAACTGCAAAAGTTAAATGCGGTGGGAAAAAAGAATCCAGGTTGAATTATCAACAAATCCTTTCAATGTGAGAGTTTACAGCAATAAGATATAGTTTTAAAAAACATCTTAATATTTGAATTTGAAGAAAGTCCCCATAATATATCTCATGGTTCCCCAAAGTCAATAGCATCCCTACCGCAACTCTATGATCTATGCATTAATATATAATGCATTCTCGGATTTGTATAATTTTTTTCCTTTACAATATGTATATATAGTTATACATATACATGACAGTATAAAGCAAGGCATTCAAAAGAAGAGGTAAAATGGATATACTATTGTATCTCAAGTCTGAGAATTTATGCTGTAGATTCAGTGGAGCAGAATGGAAACAAATAGTCCAATCAAAATCAAGTTAACAAATGGAATGATTTTGTATAATCATATATAATCATAATCTAATAATAAGTTTGCCAGGCTTCAAAATTGCATAAACTTGCAAGTTTATTGTCCACTGATTCAAGACAACTTTCAAACTACTCAAAGAAAATTAAGTCTCTATATGTTGCGTGAAACTACTCAAAGAAAATTAAGTCTCTATATGTTGCTTGAAATTATTAAGATTCTAATGCTCTTTATTCCACACAAATTTTTAAAAAGACTTTATCGAGATGAATGAGCTTAGGCATGATCTTTGCCTATCAATGTAATCAAAAAATCCTCATAGTCTTGAGAGGTGTCAGCTGCTATTGCATGTTCCAAAGTCTTGCTAGTCCTCTTAAAATATGCTTCTTTGATATGCTTCATGTCAAATTCTGCACAAGTTACAACCACCCGTGATAGTCCATCTTCATATGTCCCAGGTTTCTCCATTGACAAGCGCAAAACCTATCATTACAACAATAATCTATAATTATAAAACCTATCATAACAACCATAAGCTATAAATAGACCATATTGCAATGCATAGAAACTGATCAATAAATATTGCATTCACAGCCCATTGACATTCTCTTCAGGGAAAATAGTTAAGCCTCACAATTGTTGAATATTACTGAACATAAGAAATCTCTAATCATGAACATGTGAAGTCTCTAAAATTGTGAACATTTATTCAAACTAATAAACATAAAAAAAATTCTCTCTAACTTTCAAAAAAAAAACAAATGTGAGCAAAGGAGAAAATAATCCCCTTTCAAAGATCAAATCTTATGAATTCCTTCCTTGATCTTGTTAATAAGAAAAGTTGGGATTCATAGCTCCCCGTGGCTCCCACAAATCAAATAGAAAAATATTATTTTATTTGTACCTTTTCCACTTGAAATCTAACAATGTACTACTCATATTGAAGGAAAGAATACAAATATGATGTTTCTCACCTTTGTGAAGTGCTTTTCGGGGCAGCAAATACATTTTATCACAATTCGAACTGCATCTTGGAAATCTGCAGGAACTTGACTCTTCAAGGCCTAAACATAGCTTAATATATAGCTTGTTGGGAGATGGCTACATGAGCCTACTGATAGATAGAGCACGCGCAGGAGATCGTCAGATGGAGCACACGCTAGTACGAGGAAGTCACAAGGTTATGGTTGCGCTAGAGGTGGGGTTGAGGAGATATTAAGTATTGCATCAAGGCTTGAGATATAATTGTTTTTATTTTTTATTTTTAATTTTTTTTCTTTTTATAGCCAACTTAATGTCGAAAACTTAAACTTTCATGGCTAAGTTGGAGATTTGATCGTTCTCGGTGTTACATCAGGTTACAAGATCTCTCCCATAATATTCACTATCACTATTATTTTTTGCCGACATGTTACAAACATTACTAACATTACATCACGTTACAATATCTCTCCCATAATATTCACTATCACTATTATTTTTTTCCGACATGTTACAAACATTACTAATGTTACATCACATTACAAGATCTCCCCCACACTGGGCTGTAGAGCACCTCTCGGCGCAATAATTATTTTTGATAACCCGTAAGAGGGTTTTAAAATTATTTATACAACTTTGTTTGATCTACTGTGTAAATGCATTTTCTCTCTTTATAGTATATGTAGAGATAGTAGTATTTTCTGTTTAAACTAACCTGTATGAGGGTTTTGTTTGGTTTATACCGCAACAGTTTAACTTTGGTATGCGTATCTTATCTCGATATTTTGTAGAGAAATGGAAACCATGATCACGGGCTTACAACCATAGTTAAATAACTTATTTAATGCTTAAGCGACTCGTTGAGTCTTGCCACTTATGTGGAAAAGCTTTGAAAGTGGAAATCATGGTTTAAAATAGATAGTATGTATGCAATTTGGTTTGGATTTAAACAAGATCTTGTTGGTTGTATCTTAAAATCTTGGAGGCCATCATAGATGGGCTTACTACCGGTCTTTGGAACGACACACTTGTATCTACGATTTGTTTATTTTGTAGATTTATACGATCTTGATATGACTGTTTACTTGTGGATCCTTAATCTGGTTATGATTGTTTACTTGTGGGTCAGTAAAGGATTTTTTTATATATTAACTATATTTGTTCTGTAGATGTTTAATCATGTAATATCTATATGTATGAGATTGTTTGTATAATATTTGTTCTGTATTTATATATTGGATTGAAAAACCATTTAGTCTTAGTCATTTTAATAAATAATTAGAGATTATTCCTCTATGTACCCTAATCGTGAATTATTTAGACTTACACTAATAAACATATGAATATTCAGTTATCCTACATACTAACTGATGCAGGAGCATTGGCTTCCAAGGTCAAGTGCAAGTGTTTAGTCAGACCTCTAAGTCTTGACAACAGGCCAAGGAGGGGGCATTGTAATTTCTATGTACAAAACACTTTATTTCCTAGTGATGAGTTGATAGGAAATATACCTAGGTTAGTGGTTAATTGGTGAACAATTATGAAGGAATCAAATCATGTAATTAGTCCCTAAAATGAATGGATGACTCGAAGGAGATAGTTACTTGTTTCACTTACTATTTGAATGAGTTATAGATGAATTAAATGTATCTTTCTAAGAATAGAGTTAGTTGTTAAATGTTAAAAGTTAGTGGTAAGATTTGGATAAGTTCAGTTAGTAATCTAGAAAGTAAGTCTCGAGTAGGAGAGCAGGGGAGGAAAATCAGAGAAAGTGGGAGTGTTATCTGAGATGTATGTACAGTCAAGTATGCTAATGGAAAAATAGATTCAAAATACTATGTGTTATTATTCCTTATATTATGTGAGTGTAATATGATTGGAAAATGTTGATGAAATGTTGTAGTTCTGTGTGAAGCTACACTTGTGCATGCATACTTGACAAAGAAGAGACTAGGTAGAACTATAAAGGTATGATTCCAGTCTTAGGATTAAATAGTTGGGTAGAATATCTATATATATGAGATTCCAGCCATTGATGGAACTTTCCCTACAGAAGCCACTTAAGGTTTAAGAAGACTCTGGAAACTAGAGTAGCTGTGTATGTTCATTACAAGCAAGCATTGGAGGCATACAAAATTCGTGTTGAGCCTATGACAAGCTTGAGGCCAATGCCATGTGGAAGTTGGCTCGAGAAATAACTCAGTGAATAGAGTTGAACTCTGGGTATGTTCCAAGGAATGGATAGAGAGTAAGGTTATAGTCAAGAGATTCAAAACCCAGTTTTGATGTGTAGTTTGTGAACACGAGTTTCAAATATTGAAATGAGGTGCGCAGAGTATAAGCATGAATTGTTACTGATGAAGAAAATAGTTTACAATCAAATTCATGGTGGAACTGCGTAGAATATTGTGGAATGATTTTACATAGTCCATCAATGATGGCTATGTGTTGTGTTAGCAATCAACGGTGAAGGATTGGTCAAAGCGATGACACAGTAGTTACAAGAAGAGATATGGAAGCCGGTGCATAGAGGAATGCGAATGAGGGGTCGTATACGGGGTATTCTAGATAGAGGCAGTTGAACGAGTGGGTGACAGAAAAATTCTATGGCACCTGTACATTCTTTAATTTATCAAACAGTAAAGAAATCAGCAACGGGATTGGTGAAGAGACTAACGTGGAGAGTCAAATGGTGACAGAAAGGGTCAGAGGATACAATGGTGTTGTATGCGACCAATAAAATAAGGTTGGGGATGTAGGGCTTCATCGTATGATATAAAACAGGGAATAGTATCATTGTGAGAGCCCTTGGGTTATAAGGTACAGTTATATGCAACTCCGAGCAAGTGCGTACTATGGTGTATATGGAAGCGCCCTTTTGCGTGAATGAGATGGAAGGCGAGGAGCTAAGGTATTGTATTTGTTGTTTTCTTCAATTACAAAAGAATTAGAGTTATAAAATATAGTTTTATGACTTACAGTGAAAGATTAGTGGCACTAAAGTGCGGTTGAGTGTGTTGAAAGGTAGCAAGAGGATTTTGAACCTAGAAGAGTGTGTTACAAGTTGAAGTACACACCAAAGAGAGTCAAGTGAGATCCTCGGGCAAGTGACAGGCTTTTAACTGGGTCTAGATATGGAAGAGATATGGAAAGAGATATACAGGAAGAGATATGGAAGCCGGTGCAAAAAGGAATGTGAATGAGGGGTCGTATACGAGGTCTTCTGGATAGAGGCAGTTGAAGGAGTGGGTGACAGAAAGATTCTATGGCACCTGTACATTCTTTAATTTATCAAACAGTAAATAAATCAACGACGAGATTGGTGAAGAGACTGACGTGGAGAGTCAAATGGTGACAGAAAGGGTCAGAGGATACAATGGTGCTGTATGTGACCAATAAAAAAAGGTTGGCGATGTAGGGCTTCATTGTATGATATAAAACAGGGAATAGTATCATTGTGAGAGCCCTTGGGTTATAAGCTACAGTTATATGCAACTCCGAGCAAGTGCGTACTATGGTGTGTATGGAAGCGCCCTTTTGCGTGAATGAGATGGAAGGCGAGGAGCTAAGGTATTGTATTTGTTGTTTTCTTCAATTACAAAAGAATTAGAGTTATAAAATATAGTTTTATGACTTGTAGCGAAAGATTAGTGGCACTAAAGTGCGGTTGAGTGTGTTGAAAGGTAGCAAGAGGATTTTGAACCTAGAAGAGTGTGTTACAAGCTGAAGTGCACACCAAAGAGAGTCAAGTGAGATCCTCGGGCAAGTGACATGCTTTTAACTGGGTCTAGACAGGCCTACCCTTGGGTCTGCTATCATTTTAGTATCAAATCAGGAAGAGAGTAAGCCTACTCTAGTACAGGAAAGAAACAATGAGCAAGAAAGAGCAGGAAATAGAAAGAAAGAGTAAGGTTTTCTTTGTCAAGAAAAGAAGAAAGATGGGGCATCTATAGAGAAGAGGATTCATGAGTTGAAGAGATTTGCATGCAGGATTGGAAGAGAGTAGAAGAGGCTTTTATCCTAAACAATAAGTTTATTGAGAAAGAGAATTAATTTTGGAGGAGTGATTGCATGCAAAAGGTGAAGGTAGCAGCAGATAGTGAAACATCTCAGCAAAAGAAGATCACAGCTTTAAGAACAGTGATGAAGGGAGCCAATAAGGGTTTCTGAGAGAGAGAAGAAGTGTGGCCAGGACCTAGTATTTCAACTCAAGTTGAAATATAAGAGGACATTAGTGTTCTCAGAGTAGATGAGTTGTGAGTGTGGGCCTAACAGGAAAAAGTAGGATTGCATAAGAGGCTTCTAGATAGAGGACCAGTACTTGCCAAAAGACTAAGTACAAAGGAGGCCTTATGAGGTTAGTTGTAGCAGGGAGAACTGTTACTGCAGAGGCTTAATGTAGCTTATAGAGAGTGAAAGAAATTCAGGAAGATGACTACTGATAGTCATAGTAGAGGTTCAAGAAGTAGCCACAAAGTGAAGAGAGAAGATGCCAAGACAAATGGCATATGGAGACAATTGAGTGATGAAGAATATAAGAGGGAGAAGGATGAGATAGAAGTCCATATGGAATTAATAATGGAGATGCTATAGAAGAAGAAGGAAGACCAGAGATGTGGTTTCATTGTCAGAAGAAAGCTAAGGTGGCATAAGCTATGGAAGGAGAAGAAAGAGCAACTGATGAATGCTCAGTGGGAGGATGAGATACTCAAGGAAAGTGGGTATCAAGGATAATACCTGAAGATTGAAGCTTCAAGTGAGACCAAGAGGTCTCAATGTTTTGGAACTGATATTTTGTGCATGTCTGCAGGTACAATGAATGAGGAAGGACAATTTGTTGATATTGTCATAAAGAATGAAGGAAAAGGACAAAATATGAATTATGTTTTGAAAGAATATGAGATAGCTGAGTCTCATGTTCATGCACATGCACAACTGAGTGAAATTAATGTTTTGTAGCATACCGTGGACGCTGAAAACAAGGAGGTCTTTGCTTATGATGATGTCCAAGAACAGAAAGGGGCAAAAGAGGATATCAAGAATTCAAAGGTTTTGCTTGAGAAAGCTGAACAGAAGACTATTGAGGATGTTCTGAGTCTTGTAGAAGACTTGGAACAACAAGAGGAAGATTTGATGATTGTATCATCAAATAAGACCATTGGGTCTTGTGAGTTTAATACTGACAATTTGAGTGTGTTTACAGGCTGTACAGAAGACAATCCATCTCTTGGAGTTGTCTTAAGTAAAGTTGAAATTTTTCTAGCAAGGCATGAAGAGGAAGATGTCAAGCATAAAGATACATTGCTTGAAGAAGCTAACAGGGAAATTTTATAGTTAGAGATCCTTTTATAGAAGTTTGAGTCAGACTGTGAATTGGAATCTCAGGTAAATAAGCTGTGTTTTAATAGTTTTGATGAAAACTTGAAGTACCTTGATGAGTGCATAGGAAAAGATGAAATTGTGAAGGACTCAGTTAGTTTAGATAGATGGATGGGATTGTTGTCAAGCAGTGACAAAGGAAAATATGAGTTATTGCAATAGAAGGAGTCTACAGAGTCCTTAATTAATGAAGCAAACACCTTTATTGGGGAGGAGACAATCATGTCTGATATGAGGGAATTTGTTATTGATGAGGACAAAGAGGAATTGGTTTTTTTTAATGGTCAAATAAAGAATGATGGACAAACATTTGGGACTGTCACAATAGTAGAGAATCAAAATTATATCCCGATAGAGAGAGATGAAGCAGTGTCACAAAGAACTTTGTTTAGTGAAAAGGAAGAAGAAAATTATAAGGAAGAAAGTGAGACAAATGTCTCAAGTTGATGAAGAATTAGTCTTAGAGGAGAAGAAGATTGAATTGACTGTTAGGAATAGTCAAAGAATTGAAGGGAAATTACTGAAGGTTTTCAAGACAGAGGAAGAGAATATTTATGTTGACACTAAAATGAATTATACCGATGAAGTGCTTGAAGGGAATCAAGTAATAAATGAATGGTTGAATCGCTTACTAAAAGTATTTGAGCAAGAGAAAGAAATTATAGAAAATGATGTGGAAATGTCTCATGCTGTAAGAGAGACAAGAGCAGATACTGGTTCACGGCTCTATGATGTGTTTACTTGTATACAAAGAGAAGTGAATAAGTATATTACTGTAATCAGAAAATTGGAAAACAAATTACTTTTTGAAATTAAATTTGCAGGCAGAGAGCATTAGAAGGATAGTGCAGAGGGAGATGCTTACAAAAGCATAAAGGAAGTAAGGGTGGAAGAAATATCTAGATTAGTATTTGAAGCAATTATGAATGTAAAAATGTAAATTAAATCAAAAGAGGCTAAAGAAGATGACCAACAGATTGTAGAAGAATGGACAAAGTGTAATAGAGTGCTATGGAAAAGCAATGAAAACACGATCTTTTTCTGCAACAGATTGAATTGGAGGAGGCAATAGTTGAACTATGGAATCTAATGCAAATGTCTAAGAAGATCTACAGCAAGATGAGGGAAGTAGTCCACTGTGGACATGATTGGGAAGTGCAAAACTACAAAGGTAAAGTCAGTGGATTTTTACAGCATAAAGTATGGGATCCAAAGAAGATGAAGAATGAAGACACATGATCAGGTGATCATGTCTTCTTTCTACTTTGGGGGTCTGGTGCAGGAGCATTGGCTTCCAAGGTCAAGTGCAAGTGTTTAGTCAGACCTCTAGGTATTGACATCAGGCTAAGGAGGGGCTATTGTAATTTCAATGTACAAAACACTTTATTTGCTAGTGAAGAGTTGATAGGAAATATACCTAGGTTAGTGGTGAATTGGTGAACAAATATGAAGGCATCAAATCATGTAATTAGTCCCTGAAATGAAGGGATGACTCGAAGGAGATAGGTACTTTCTGCAGTTAGTAGTTGAGTGAGTTATAGATGAATTAAATGTATCTTTCTAAGAATAGAGTTAGTTGTTAAATGTTAAGAGTTAGCGATAAGAGTTGGATAAGTTTAGTTAGTAATCTAGAAAGTAAGTCTCGAGTAGGAGAGGAGGGGAGGAAAATCAGAGAAAGTGGGAGTGTTCTCTAAGATGTATGTACAGTTAAGTATGCTAATGGAAAAAACATATTCAAAATACTATGTGTTATTATTCCTTATATTCTGTGAGTGTAATATGGTTGGAAAATGTTGATGAATGGTTGTAGTTCTTTGTGAAGCTACACTTGTGCATGCAGACTTGACAAAGAAGAGACTAGGTAGAATTATAAATGTATGATTCCAGTCTTAGGATTAAATAGTTGGGTAGAATCTCTATATATACGAGATTCCAGCCATTGATGGAACTTTCCCTACAAAAGCCACTTAAGGTTTAAGAAGACTCTAGAAACCAGAGTAGCTGTGTATGTTTGATATAAGCAAGCATTGGAGGCATACAAAATTCGTGTTGAGCGTGTGACAAGTTTCAAGCTGACGCCATGTGGAAGTTGGCTTGAGAAATAACTCAGTGAACAAAGTTGAACTTTGAGTATGGTCCAAGGAATGGACAGAGGGTCAGGTTATAGTCAAGAGATTCAAAACTAAATTTTAATGTATAGTTTGTGAGCACGAGCTTTAAATATTGAAATGAGGTGCGCAGAGTATAAGCATGAATTGTTGATGAGGAAGAAACTAGTTTATAGTCAAATTCTTGGTGGAACTGTACGAAATCTTGTGGAATGAGTTTACATAATCCATCGATGATGGCTGTCAATTCTGTTACCAATCAATGGTGATGGATTGATCAAAGAGATGACATAGTAGTTACGGGCATAGATATGGAAACCAGTGTAGAGAGGAATGTGAATGAGGGGTCGTATATGGGGTCTTCTGTATAAAGGCAATTGAACGAGTGGGTGACAGAAAGATCCTATGACACCTGTACATTCTTGAATTTATCAAATTTTTAAGAAATCTGTGGCGAGATTGGTCAAGAAACTGACATGGAGAGTCAAATGGTGACATAAAGGGTCGTAGGATACAATGGTATTGTGTGCGACCATTGAAATAAGGTTGGGGACGTAGGGTTGGGTCCTATGATATAAGACAAGGAATGGTATCAATGTGAGAGCCCTTGGGTATAAGGTACGGTTATATGCAACTCAGAGAAAGTGTGTACTATGGTGTGTATGGAAGCACCCTTTTGCGTGAATGAGATGGAAGGCGAGGAGCTATGGTATTGTATTTGTTGTTTTGTTCAATTACAAAAGAATTAGAGTTATAAAATATAGTTGTATGACTTGCAGCGAAAGCTTAGTGGTACTAAGGTGCAGTTGAGTGTCTTGAAAGGTAGCAAGAGGATTTTGAACCTAGACAAGTGTGTTACAAGTTGAAGTACACAGCAAAGTGAGATCCTTGGGCAAGTGACAGGATCTTAACTCGGTCTAGAAAGGCTTAGAATTGGGTTTGTTATCACTAACAGGTTTAACTTACAGACTAGGAAATTAATGAAAAAACTACGAGTACAGAAATACATAAAAACTAAATCTAGTGTATTGTAAGCATGAGTAGTATACTTTAAAAGATCTAGTTCGCTAACATAATAGTAAAAAATATTGAAGTGTAACAATTCTTCATTCTATTTAAATACATGTTAGATGTCCTGTACAGAGGCATAAGACATTTCCATTAATACAAATAACTGCTATTTGATTAACATGTAAATCTAACTGTAACTAGTTTAACAAATAAGAGTAGGATAGAAAACCTGGCACCACTGTGCGAGAAAAAAAAGAGAAAAAGAGATGGACTAGCCGTTCCACCCAACCAACTCATTGAGCAACCAAGTTACTTGCTCCAGAACCCCCGAGCATGTTCACTGAAACACACGAGAAAAATACACCTAATGCGTCATCTCCTGCATTATCAGATTTATTAGATTCAATACTATTATATAGTATTTTTCCTAGGACTTGGTCATTTATGAGCCTCGAGTTCTCACTCAATGGCTTCAACCACTTGTTTTTCCTCTTGTGGGTTAGTAAACACAATTTAACAGCTATTCCACTTCTGTCCACTTTAGTATCTTTTATTAATAAAAAATAATTCCTTATAAATGTTTAATTTTTTAATTTTTATCAAAAATATTTAAAATAATAAATAAATTATTTTCAACAAAAATTAATAATATTTATTATTATTTTTAAATACATCACATACACCTCTCCTCCTTGAAAGATAACACCATCCTCTGTTACTAACTATTTGCTTTATTTTTCCATTTCCTCATCTTGAAATAACACTCTGCTGTAACACTCTGCTGTGTTATTACTAACTATCTGCTTTATTTTTCCATTTCCTCATCTTGAAATAAGACTCTGCTGTGTTATTACTAACTATCTGCTTTATTTTTCCTTTTCCTCATCTTGAAATAACACTCTGCTATGTTACTAACTATCTGCTTTATTTTTCCATTTCCTCATCTTGGATTAACAGTCCACATCCACTATGAGGAACAAAAAAATGAATGTGAAAAGAAAGAAAGAATAATCTAATTTGACCTAAACAACAGTGAGATATAAGAATCGACGGTTTATTTTTGAAGCTCCAACAGGAGTGAATGGCTGTCTCAGATTCCAACTAAAAACACATAAATGAACACAGGGGATGTAGAGAATCCATGATTCAGCTTAAAGAAGGAAAGCAGCTGCTCCCAGCAAGGCGGGTCCAGATATGGCCATGATCTTCTCTAACGTAGCCGTCGCCGCGGCTGCGCTGCTCGGTGGCAAAGCGGTGCCTGGGCCTTCGGCCTTGGGGCTCCCAGCGGGAGTCTGTGCGGTGGTTGATGAGGCGGAGCTTGGAGTTTTGGCGACTTCAGAAGGTGCAGAGGCAGGTGGAGATGCCCCGTGAGATTCAATCGGCGCTGCCTTCGGCACTGGCGTTTTGGCTTCTTCAGAAGGTGTGGAGGCAGGTGGAGATGCTGCTGGAGATTCAATCGGCGCCGCTTTGGGCACTGCTGCGATGAGAGCCTTTGCATGTGAGCTGGGAGCCTTTGCCATAGAGGCTGAGCTCGTCATCAATCCGAAGGCAAAAACCAAGAAGAAGAGAAGTGCATTGAATCGGCCCATCTTGTCTGCAGGTTCTTGCTCACGAAGTATAATAGTGCAAATGAGAGAGACACAGAATGTGCAGACAGGTACGGGCGAAGGCTTGTGGAGAACTCGGAAATGCAATGGTATATATACACGTTCATAGTCAGTTACAGTCGAGCTGGATTTAGTCGGTTACAGTCGAGAATTGCGAGATCAGAGCTGGATTGCCACCTGCTTCCGAGTTTCTCATTGTACGGCATGCATTCCTGCGAGATTTTCGATGTGGCCCCACGAGATTTGGGGCCAGATCGATATGCGGAAAGGATGGTCATAGTTAAGTTTTGTGGCATTTAAATAGACATGCGATTCCATTTCATGGTTCAAGTATCAAGATACATCTTTATATAAACATTTTTTTTTTTTTTTTTGGTTGTTGTTGCGATATTTTCTCTTTTTTCTGGAAATGTATGAATTCGATAACAAATTTAGTCCCAAACCATGAAAGGAGTTAGCTAATTTATAGGTTATTTGTATTTTTTAAGGTAAGTTTGGTGGGTATCAGGTAGCACTAATTGTTGTTGAAAATGAGATTTTCAGTGTAAAATTGCAAATTTTAGGTATAAATAATCTAGAATTTAGCTTACTACACCATAAAATATATAAAAATCACGAATGCTATTTCCCAAATAAATAGTTGATGACTCATTTGGTTTTTTACCTTAAAAAGCATTGATTTAACTCTAATCCATGCATTGGATACACAAACTTTGGAATTTGAGGCCATAAGGCCCTAACAAAGTCCATAACGGATTTTGAGCCATGCTTCGGCCATTTATCTTGCGAAAATCCATTTGCTACCATTTGGAAAAATAAAATCAATTCAAACCTAACACTTCCTTGGACCTCCTTAACTATACAATTAGGCGTAAGTTCTAGTCTTTCTAGCTCTTAAGAATGGTTTGCGATCAAAGGCCAAAAATTGTCATAGTATGCATTGAGATAGTGAACCTATCATATCTAACATCAATGTTGATATAAGATGTGCAATTTGAAAATGAAAATGGCTAATAAGGAATTTTAAATGAATAATTTATTTGCAGGTTTTAAAAATTTCTAAAGTAAACAAAGCATCTATATTTTGAACAAAAATAAAAGTCAAATAATGGTGCATACACATTATATGGAGATTTATTATGGAAATTTTAATCGAGAAAACTAAACAAATTTAGAGTCAAAAAAATTAGCTAAACTTAGAGTTTAGGCTCTTTCTTTCTCATTGTATTCACTTAACCATTCCTAATACAATATTTAGGTATTCTGCAACTTCTAAAACCTTCATCTATTAACTTGGATTAAATTATAACCCCAGTCTCTTAACCAAGATTATATTATAAATTTAGCCCAATCTCTTAATCCATAAAGTGGAATGGAGATTAATGTAGGGGCATCGCGATAATTTGGTGGGAAAATCAACAAGGTGGCTTCATGGAAGTCAAAAGTCCTAATTTTTACTAAAGGGAGTGGGATCTCTGAAAATGATGGTCCAGATAACTATACTGTTTGGCACGGTGGTCATTTCCCTAGGAAAATGATGGTCCGAACTTGTATAGGCCATTGGTATCACTTGTGTAGGCCTCTTCCTACCTGAATTCGTTTGTACTGGGAGCTCCAAGGGTTTCTGAAAACACTGAGACTACATTACTTATGCTTGAGGACACTGATAAGTTAGATCATATTATTCCTTATGTATATGTTGATTTATTGAAAATGGATGTTGAAAAGATTAAGGGAAGGGTTTCTGAAAACACTGAGACTACATTACTTATGCTTGAGGACACTGGTAAGTTAGATCATATTATTCCTTATGTATATGTTGATTTATTGAAAATGGATGTTGAAAAGATTAAGGGAATTGAGTGATTGGCTTCTCTTGGTATTTCTGCCTCTGCACCGGTGGGGGGTTGTCTGGGGTTGGAGAACACTCATGTTTCTCCATCTATATGTGAACCCATGCATGTGCTATCTGTGGGAGCTTCTGTGGGTGTTTGTGATCTGCCTTGTGGAGATTTGTCGAGGGTGGTTCCATCTGTCTCTACCATTTTTTCTACTGGTGTGGGAGGTGGTGGGGTGGAGGGGGTTCTCTTGGTGGGTAGTTGTGAGTATTTTTCGCTTTTGGGAAAGTCCAATATGGGTTTAGATGTGGGAAGAGAACCTTATCCATATACCCTACTGAGCAACCTAATTTTCGTGACCCTACACCACTTGAAGTACTCCCAATATTCACTGACTGCACTATGGTGTCCACGTCCACTCTCCCCTTAGCATCTATTCAGCATGAAAATGTCACAATCAAAGGAGGTTGTAGGCTAAATTCCAAGGGTTTTTTGGCTGACAAGTTTGATACTGATGGCGGTGATTGCATTCCACTTTCTATTTGTATTAAAGAGGTAGATCATACTGGCATACCTATACCTACTCCTCCTCCTTTTGGGGCCCTTAGAGTAATGGATTCCCCACTACTGTTTTCTTAATGCGGGTTTTATCCTAGAACGTTAGAGGTTTTGGAGGGAGTCCCAAGTTGCTATCCCTAAGAAAATTGTTCGATGAATTGCAACCTGACATGATCTTTATCCAGGAGACGATGTGATCTCGGGAGCAGACACTACTATCCTTTTGAATCCTCAGACCGGGATGGGATTTCTGTACATATGATGCTGTTGGTTTATCTGGTAGTCTACTTTCAGCTCAAAACCCTTTATTGGTCATATGTAAGGTGTACATTACTGTTGCGAGCAGTCTACTCAAATCCAAGCTTAGAGGGGCACGTTGTGTCTGGAACTTCCTTAACATTTATGCTCCCTATGTTGAAAGGGATTGTTTCCAAGACCTGATTATGTCCAAGGGTTTGTTTAATTTACCCTACCTTTAAATTGTAGGATATTTGAACTTCACATTATCATATGAAGAGGTCTGGGGTGAATCTGCGAGATGTGATCCTCTTGTTGCTTTTTTCTCTAACTTACTTTTGGATTCACAGTTGGTGGACATTTTACCCCATAAACTGTGCCCTACTGGGCCTATATCGGTTCCTTGTTACTGAACAGTTGGTACCCTGGTTTCCATATCATAGGGTTTGGACTAGGCCATCTGAAATTTGGGATCGTTATCCGATTTGTTTAGATTGGGTGGTGATTGGGAGAATATTTCCCACCCCTTTTAGAGTCAACCACACTTGGCTGAAGGATGTCGATTTTGTCAATTTTGTGAGACTAGAGTGTCTTGGACTTGTTGTTTTGAATGTTATTGAGGATATGGCTATCCTGATGGAGAAACCTAAACTGATGAAGCACTTAGTCAGAGACTAGGAGCACCAGTAAAATGTGGCCAGATGTGTTGATACTGAAGAGATTGAGACCTTGATTGTTGAACATTTTTTGCTGGAACCTACATGTATATTATCGGTGGAGGAGACTAAGAAAATCATTATGCTTAAAGCCCGCAAGGAATCGATATTAACCTTTGAGGTTTCAATCTTACGGCTTAAAAGCCAAGTTGTATGGATTGCAGAGGGGGATGAAAATTCAAAGTTTTTTCAAAACTTTGTAATTTCCTGTTGTAACTTGAATGTTATTTGGGAATTAGCTGATCATGAGGATAAGTTGTGCACTGATGATGCATCCCTAAACATGGTTGTGGTTGATTTATTTTCTACAGCCTTTAAGAAGGACACCACTTCTCACATTCATGAATAGTTGCAGGTGATCAAACTCTTCCCCAATTCAGAGATGGTTGATGAAGCCAGGAAGGCGGTTACACTGGAGGAAGTAGAGTCAGTGTTAAAGGATTTTTCCAAGGAGAAGAGTCCTGGACCTGATTGGTGGACGGTCGAATTCTTTTTGTCATTATTTGATCTAGTGGGTAGGGACCTTTGGGCGGATGTGGAACAATCACGCAAGGAGTTTTTTTCACTAGGTCACTTAATGCCACTTATCTTACACTAATCTCCAAGTGTGATAATCCCAGGTTGTTTGCTAATTTCCATTTGATATCACTTTGCAACTTAGCTTACAAGGTCATTACCAAGATTATCTCTAATCGATTCAAACCTTTTCTTGTAGAAGTGATTTCCCAAGAACAATTTGATTTCCTAAAAAATGGGAGATCTTAGAATATGTTGGGATCACACAGAAGGCACTTCATTCCATCAAAACTCACAATCTGGAGGCTTTAATACTTAAAATGGATCAGGTGAAGGCATATGATAGGGTCAAATGAACATTGTTAAGGATTATTTTATTATAGGTTGGTTTGACTTTGGACACCATCAACTGGATTATGGGGTGTGTGAGGTCTGCAAACTTTATGGTAGTCATTAACGATAGAACTTCAACCACTTTCAATGCGAGTTGGGGTTTTAGGCAGGGATTCCCACTCTCGCCTTTACTATTACTCTTGGTCATGGAGGTTCTGATTTTGCGTATAAATGATGCCAAACGACAAGGAAACATTACTAGTATTATTTTCTAACAGACTATTTCCCTTACACACATTTTTTATGTGGATGATGTTTTTCTCTTTGGCCTCAGATCCTTAGGGGAGTGTAGATGTTATAGAATAATCATCGACATCTTCTCTGCTGCATCGGGTATGTTGGTTAGTGTAGAAAATTCATTTTTTTTGAAGAATAACCTTGATGATGGTCTGGCAGTTGACATAAAGGCCCTTTCTCGTTACAAAATGGCTCCAATAGAGGTTGGTTTTAAGAATTTGGGATTTTGGGTGAAACCTCTAAATTATTTTATTTTTGATTGGAAATGGCTAGTGAGAAAATTTGAGAAAAGAGTTAGTGACTGGACATATCAAACACTATCTTTGGGCAGTATACTTATTCTACTTAAATATATTCTGAGTGGTATACCTGTATATTGGTTTTCTCTTTATAAGATTTCATGTTCAACCATTAAGGCCATCAAAAGTATTATGTGTAATTTATTGTGGGGTGGACAAGATACTTGTCATTTGACACATCTGGTCCATTGGGATACTATCACCAGGCCATATTCATGTGGGGAATTGAACATCAAGACACTTCATTGGTTTAATAGTTCTCTCGGGATGAAGAGCCTATGGATGAAAATAGAATCTGGAACAAGATCCTTCAGTCCAAATGCTTACACAAGCTCTCATTAATTGACTGGATTACGTTAAAAAACCACTCAGTTGCTAATACCTCTATTATTTGGAATATTTTTATTAGATTTTTTAAATGGTTCAATAGAGCTCTCTGTTGGAAGGTAGGTAATGGTGCTTTTGTACATGTGGGTACGGATCCTATGGTGGGTTTGGATAAGTCTTACTGCTTATCTTGGAGCTTGTTTTATTATCTTTAGCATTTTGGTTTGAAGACACTTGGAAAGTTTAGAGTGGGTTGAGAATTTGCTAATGTTGGTACATATTGGCTTGATGTTAGTGACCTCTATCTTTTTGGTGACTGGTGTGTGGAATGTGATAATTAAGTAGCCCTATTAGCTTTGGTAGGTGTGCATCCACATGATGAGAAGGATAGTTTGGTTTGGTCCTTCAATAACAAGTCGGGGCATGTCATTGCTAAGTTGGCACATCAGTTCCTTGTTGAAAATCATTTGTCTGTGGAGGACTGCTGGTGGCATAAGGAGATTTGGACATGGAATATTCCTCTAAAGATCAAATGTTTCACATGGCTTTGCATCAACAAAAAAGTTAACACCTGGGATACTTTACAAACTAAACGGTGGATTGGTCCAAATATTTTCCATCTTTGTGCTGCGGGGACTGAATCTGTGGATCCATTGTTCAGGGACTATTCTTTTGGAAGAGGTGTTTTCCACGTTGTAGCTTCACATTTTGATATTTTACATTCATGGGATGACTGTTCTTATTTGTTTTTTTCTGAACAGATGGTTGAATTCAGGGATTAAGCCCCTACGTCTCCCCTTTTTATACTTTTGGCTTTTTTGGAAAGCTATAAATGCCATGATCTTTCAGGATTTGAAGCATCAAGTTCAGTCTGTAAAGTTGGGTGTCCCACAACTCATTTCTGATTTCTTTAAACCTGTCAGGGAGAAGAAGTATCGCAAGATTGGAAAAGCACCTAAGTTGACTATGACAGTGGGTTTTTTTTTATGGTGTGGCACGACAGGGTATTGGCAATGCAGGTATGGCACTATATATCAGCAAGACACTTTTTTTCCTTCTTAAGTTGGATTGTGGAAGCTATATGAATACTGAAGCAGAGCTACATGCACTTTGGGGACTTCTCTTTGTTTCTTCTTCCATGGGTCTACCACAACTAAAAGTCTTTGCAGACTCCAGAATCATCATCGACTCGGTGAGTAAAGTGTCCAACTTACAGGTTTTGGAGCCGGAACACTGGGTGCATGAACAATGGAACTCAAAGACACTTTCCTTGGCATTGAATGCGGACATATATTTAGAGAACATAATGAGTTGGCAGATGGTTTGTCCAAGGAGGCTCTACAGTCCACTTTGGGTCATTTATCCTTTCCATAATTTATGGATGGGGAACTAATTTCTTATTCCATTGTAAATATTTTTGACACTTGATTTTTTTTTTCTTTGGTTACTCTAGGGATGGATGGATATGGGGATATGGGATCTATATTTTTCTATGTACGTTGGATGAGAATATAGTTTCCTATGTACAACATCTAGCTTATATTATGTTTATCATTAGTATGTAATGTGTCTTGAAGGTGGGAACACCTAACTGAAGGTTGTTTTTAGTTTTCATCTTGTCTAAGGGATGATGAAAAATATTTTGATGACAAGGACCACTATTTTTGTGCCTTTAGTGATGTAACTTGTTTCTTTATATATAAAATAAATTACTTTTTTTTTCTGCTTGAAAAAAAAAAAAAAAAATCTCCAAATGATAGTGAATTAGTTGTTTCCAGTCTCTTAGAGTTTAATTAGGGATATAATTTCTAAATATGCATCTTATTTTCCTTTCTTTAAGGAACATATGAGTGAAAGCTCTATTGTATATATTTGAAAATAGTTTACTAGTAATAGTTATATTTAGTTTGGATGGGTGATAACAGATATTTTGTTCTGGTTGCATCTCTAGCTTTATTAAGTTTTGCTCTATGTAAATGGAAGGTGCAATTTTTGTGTGAGTAAGATGTGTGTTAGGTGAAAGAGGTTCTTTGGGAAACCAAGAAATGCATTTCTATGTGATTGGAAACTGCCAAAACTTCAATAATTTTAGTTTGATATCCAATATAACAAAACGTTGTTGGTTTTTAGGTTTGGCTACATAAAATTTTGTAAGGTTTATTTCCTTACGGAAGAGTATTGAACAAATTCAGAAAGTTTCTTATTGGTTGAATACACAATTTTAAACACTTGTGAATGTGTGTTGGTTAAAATTGAAGTAGGGAATGAAATCTTGATACTCAGATAACATTTTCATTTTGCTTGAAATGAATCTTTCGAATGGAATATCACTGTTTCGTGTGGATTGACTATTTTGTTTTTTAAGAAGAGAAAAAAATGACAATCCACCTAGGTTTATATAAATTGTGCAATCTTACATGCAATTCAATGAAGGGTAAATTAGCGCCTTATTTAATCACAACCAAGTCATGTAAATTTTCTCAATGTTTCCAAGAAAAGTCTAAATAAATTTACGAGGTTACAAGTGGAAAAAATGGAAAACAAAGTACCTCTATGTTGTCTTTCATTCCTCACAACAGGATTTGTGTATTCTTGGAGTTCTGTTATATTATTCTTTTACTTTTTAATATGGATTTTTTAGCTACAACTGGTTGAAGTTGTAGAGAGGTTAGTTTTCATTAGTGGGGAAGTGAAACATTGGTTACAAAGATGAAGTGTTCTTTAACATTTTGAAGCTGGGAATTTTTTATGTATCCTCCTGAATCTTGCACCAAATATGCATCTTTGTAAAAAAAAATTCTCCTTGTAATTAATCTAATAATACATCAATGATAGGAATAGGAAGCTTATATTTAATGATCATGTTGTTTAGATATTTGTAGTTCACCCTCCTCTAATAATTTTAATACCATGTTAACATGGTGCACATCCTCTTTCCAATATTTTCTATGAATTATCATATCTTCAAAAAATAATAACACCTTTTTTCTCAAGAAGGGCTTAAAAAAATATTTTCTTAATATTTTAACTATTGAAGCTACATTCTTAAGGCACGATCACATCCCCAAAAGTTCATAATGACAGTCATGTGCTCTAAATGTTTTTTTTATGTCTTCTTGCCTCATTTTCATTTAATGATATCCAAAATGGAGATGCAACTTGTTAAAGACAATTGCTCATTGGAATTCATCTAATAATTCATCAATGATAGGAATGGGAAACTTATTTGAAGGTCATGTTGTTTATATCTCTATAATATTTACACACACACGATGAACCTTCATTTTTGTTTCAAACCATCACCACTAGTGTAGAGAAATATTTTTGGCTAAAAGGAATGATGGTTGTATCTTAACATTTATTGGATCATATTACCTATTTGGTATTTTTTTATTTCCTATGGAACTTAATAAGAAAGATAACATTGTATTGCACATGAATGTATGGGCCTATTTGTATTTCACATAAGCTATGTATACATTTATGTTAATGTTGTATATGATGGTTATTAATTTATTTTACTTCTAGATGGGTGAGATTCCAAGTGCATGGTACATAGGAAAGCATGTTTACATTATTTGTGTGTGTGTGTGTGTGTGTCTTGTGTTGGGATACTAACTCATTGGCTACATGAGCTAAGTGCTAGATGGATAGTATGGTACAAAATCAGCATAGATTATATGGACTTTGGAAGGGGAACAATATTATAGTGAAAATTTATTGCTTTAGAACTATTATTGATTCATTTATATGATGTGTGGAAAGTTGCAAGGTTTTAGGAAACACAGCTACACAAACTAGTTATTTGATGATGAAGCTTAAGAACAACAACAACAACAACAATGTAGTTACTATGCTGATGTAGAGATTGAACTTCATTCCAATATGATGGGAAATCAATTACCCACTGTTGATCCTATGAAACTTGGAGTCATGTGATGGTTGTGCTAAGGAATACTCCCCAAGGCGCGTGATGATGATTGTTGGTTCTATGTAGGGGAAGCTTGGTCAATGTAGTCAATGCATCCTGTTATGGGTTCTATCTGGAGTTAGGTCATTCTAGTTGATGCTCCATGATATTCTATCAAAGGAAGGATACATGAATTATATAGAATGAAGTAGGTAGATAATAATGTTGTTGAATTTATGGAGAAGAAATTAATTAACTATGTGTATTAAGATCCTTGTTTTACTTTTGTGTGATAAACTTAGTACATTGTTTTCTTTAGATCTGTTATCATGATCCAATTAGAAAAATGGTTAGATACTACAAATCTTTATTCATGTCTTACATTAATATAATCATTAGAGTTGTGTGAATTATGTATTTATGTGATATCTAACTACTATTAGTACCTACATGAGCTACGTAAGCGCTAGCTATCCCTAAATAAATTGTGTATGTATAGCAGTATTGATTTTAAAATCATTCGTGAACTAACTATTAAACTATTTAATTAGAATGGATGCATTATGGTTGTGGAATAATTATTTTATAAGTAGTTGGGTAACTATTTAGTAATAAATGTTAATTAAATGAGATATGAGGCTTGATGGTAATTGTTTAAATAAAAGTTAAATTGAGTTTAAATTATTATTATTGATTTGATCAATAAGCGTTAATTTATTTTTAAATGATAAATTGTGGATTTGATTAATCAATGTTGAATGGATTTTGTGAATCATCAATATACTATTGTCTTACTTAAATTGATCATTTTTGGAAATGTTTGATAGATGTGAAATTTACATTACTTAAAATATTGTTATTTTGTATTAATCCAATAAACATGAAATTGATTATTGTTATTTTATTGAATTAAGTAAATGAATTTGATCTACTTACTTCATTTTGAGAATTAAATGAACTTAAAGGCCATGGCATGCGAAGTTGGGGATGGTTTTCACATTGCCGAGGAGATAAGGTGAAGCAAGGAGCCTTTCCTGGAGAAAGGTGGTTGAAGGATTTGGGGAATGGAGATGGATCGTCTAAAGGAAAGAAAAGGGGGGAGGATTATTTGATTTTGGGGAAGAAAGGAGAAGTGGATTTTATTTGGATTGATAACTTGGAGGAAAAAGGGGGGGGGGGTGGCGTGGAAGGGACTAGTTGGTTTCTATTGTTCTTGAGCTTTGGGCATAGAGGGCCAATAAATCATTAATTTATTGGAGCTAGGGAGATGGGAATGTTGTTCCTATATGGTTGGGAGTTAAAACCGATTTGGAGTGTAACACACCTCAAAAATCCATAACAAAAAGAAATTATTATATAACATATATCTAAAGGAACATTATTTAAGTCCTTATCTGTAATAGGGAATTAGTGAACATTGAGAGATTATTGCATACTCTTGGCATGCACTTTCTTGTTCAACCTTTCCCAATCTTAGAACCCATTTCTGACAATTAGGCTTCGATTTATTTAATTGTTTTAGTCCTGATTTGTTAAGTTATTGTTCTTTCCAAAAAGACCCTTCCACAATGATCCTTTCGCAATACGGATTACGGATTGAAGAACACACTTTAATCCTTTATAAAACAACCTTCCACAATTATCTTTCCACAATGAGGATTATGGATTGTGGAGTGCACTTTAACCCTTTATAAAATAACCTTCCACAATTAGCTTTTCGTAATGCGGATTGCAAAAAACACTTTCATTCTTTATATAATAACATTCCACAATTATATTGCCGCAACGCAGATTGCAAAACACACTTTAATTCTTTCTAAAATAACCTTCCACAATTAGCTTTCCGCAATGCGTATTGCAGATCGTGGAACACACTTTAATTCTATATAAAACTAACCTTTTGCAATTAGATTTCCGCAATGCGGACTACAAAACATATTTTTAACCATTATAATTTATCTTTCCACAATGCGAATTGCGGATTGTGGAACATTTTTTTTACTGTTATAATTTACCCCTCTGTAATGCAAATTGTGGAACATAATTTATCCCTTCCAAAAATTTCTTCTACAACTCCTATGAGCCATCAATCTCTTGCAGCTTCAATCTCATCCGTCAATCTGCTATCAGAGCAGAACTACACCTTATATTTGTGGATCCGTAATTGATTAGTTGAATAAGTTATAACCATTGATCTCTATGACTAAAATATCCAGAGTTGATTTTAAATTGATTCCAAACATCTTGATCTAAATGGTCTCAATTTGTATAGGGGTTTATGAGATGAATTTAACAGTCCTGAAATTTTTTCAGACATGTAAATAATTTAAATAACGAGTATTGAACTAGAAACCATAACAAATCAATCACAACCAAATCTTAATAATTATGCTCAAAATTAATTGTTAATTACTACAGTAATAACATTGCTAGAAATCCTTGATGCGGGTATGGATGCCCAACATCAGATGCATTAGGAAATAATATAAGATTGTACAAATCTAATATACTACATAAACTAGGGATGCGTAACCATTTCGCCTATATGTATAATTGCGATTCAATCATTAAAATACACTTTATACTGTAACTAAAATCAATAATAAGTAACATATTAAGAACATGTCACCAACACTGAGATGTTGATGTATTTGTGACTTCGGAATGTATTCACTTGCATATCTTATGTCTTGTACACCGATGTTTATTCTGGGAAGTATTTGTAATGTATTTGAGTCATGTCATGCCCCAATGTTCCTATTGGGAGATTCAATAATGTAAACAAGTCATGTCAAGTCATTGCGGGTAACCCTCCTATTGTTCAAGGGTTAAAGTCCCCACAGTTCTGGGGCCCTAAGGTTATTAGACTCTCCTAAAGAATTCATCCCTAGTGAGTTATTGTCAAGTTGGGAATTAGTATAAATAGAGAGTGAGCCTCTCTATTTATCACACACTCACTCACACTCAGTTGTAGCGCATAGCTGAGAGAGAAGAAGTTGTTGGGGCTAGAAAGAAAGAGGCTACTGCTGTCGGGAGATCATCTTACTATTTTGGGGTTTTACTTTTTGTGTTGATTCTATCTCTGAGGAAGTTGCAGGGTTTTCTCCATTTATGGTTTCCTCGAGGAAAAACATTGTGTTCATTATCTCTTATGTTTGACTGTTGTGCTTGTTATTCTCTCAGTTAAAGATCCTAATATAATGCTATCTTAAATGATAAAATCTAACATGGTATCAGAGCTAACTTGAGAAGAAGACACTGTGTAGTTGTGGGAACTAGGGATTCCTAATTTTTGGATCTCTCTCCATAGATTTTCAGCAAAATAAGGTTGGGTTGACCCTCCTCCCTATGGCGCATATTTTTGTTGAAGTAGAATCTGATTCTGAGCTTTTTCAATTTTGGACCTGACACTACTGCCAAAAATTAGGGCTTTCCAAAGAACTGGAATTTTTGAGTGAGCCTAGGCATGGATTGATCTCCTCCTCAAAATCGAAGTTTAGAGATCAAGATCAAATCATTTGGTTGGATAGAACTCTGGGAAAGCCAAACCCTAATCTACTCCTGAACCAGCACTGCAGAAATTTAGCTCCAATTCCAGATCCGACATCTTGACCTAGTAATATCTAAATATTTTGTATTTCCATTTCAGATTCTTAGTTAATATGTCTCATCATACCAAGATTGATGAAAATCTTGAGGGAGCTGATAACTTTCGAGCATGGAAGTATAGGATCTCCCTGGTCTTGGAAGAAAATGAGTTGGACTCCTATATCAATGAGGAGGTTCTAGTTCCAGAGGGAGATGAGGCTAAGGCCTTACACAAGAAGAAGTTGGTCATGGCTAAGAGGATTATTGCTGATTCAATAAAGGATCACCTCATACCACAAATGTCCTCCCTAAATACACCTAAAGCTATGTTTGATGCCCTAACCAAACTGTTTGAAGGGATGAACATAAACAGGAAGATGACTCTGAGAAACCAACTGAAGAATATAAAGATCCAGAATGCAGAGACCATCCAGTCTTACTTTACAAGGGTATCTCAGATCATGGAGCAGCTGGAAGTAGTAGATGAAGAAGTGGAAAATGTAGAGATTGTGATGACCACCTTGAATGGTCTACCTAGGGCATGGGACTCTTTCATTCAAGGGATCTGTACCAAAAAGAAGCTATTCAAGTTCAGTAGACTATGGTAAGAATTCTCTTAAGAAGAATCTCGGATAGCAGCTCGAGAAGAAAATATGGGAAGTGAAGATCAAGCTCTCACAACCCACACCAAGAAAACCAAAAGGGACCATCATCACTCCAAAGGTAAGATTTCACACTCTAGAAGAGATCTATCTACTATTAGATGTTACACATGTGATTAGAAAGGTCACATATCCAAATACTGCCCTAACAAAGGGAACTCAAAGAAGAAAAGAGGAAACAAGAGAAGACATCACGCTCATGCTACAGAGGATGATGAACCTTCCACAAAGAGAATTAGCCAAGAAAGTGATGATTCTTCAAGTGATGAAAAATATGTGCTGATCTCTGCTCTCACGGGAACTATCTCACATGGAAGCAATGATTGGCTTATAGACAGTGATTCTTCCAAGCATATGAAGGGATTCAAAGAATCATTTGTGAAACTATCTAAACATGAGTCACCTCACAAGGTGAAACATGGGGATGACTACCAGTATCCAATAAAAGGTAGTGGTGAATCCTCCTATAAGCTATACTATGGAAAGTCTATGAAGATGAAAATTGCATTGTTTGTAGTAGGACTAAAGAAGAACCTCCTCTCCATATTTGCATTGGATGCAAAAGGAATGAGGGTTTCTTTTGTAGATGGCCAAGTTCTTATGTGGCCAAAGGGAAAGAATTTTGACAATGCAATAGTGATTGGGGAACAAGAAGGAGGTATATACAAATTGAAGGGCCAACTAGAACAAGATTTGGTTCATGAATCAGTAGAACCAAATGAGATTTGGCATAGAAGGCTTGCACATGTGCATTACAGGGCACTACCACTTGCAAGCAAAGCTGTTGAAGGTCTTCCAAAAATGTAGACAAAACATGATGGTGTTTGTAAAGGATGTGAAAAAGGAAAGAACACAAAGAAGACATTTCCAAGTAGTGAGAGGAAGGCAAAAGGAATTTTGGAAATCATCCACTCCGATGTATGCGGTCCGATGTCATCCAGTTCATTAAGCAGGTATGTATACTATGTTTCTTTTATTGATGATTTTTCTAGGAAGACATGGATATACTTTATGAAGAACAAAGATGAAGTATTCAGCAAGTTCAAGGAATTCAAAGTCTTGATCGAGAACCACATAGAAAATAAGATCATGATTTTTCAATCAGATAATGGTGGAGAATTCACATCAAATGAATTCAAAGACTTATGCAAAGATTCAGGGATTAAGAGGGAGTTAACCACTCCATATAATCCACAACAGAATGGAGTTGCATAAAGGATGAATAAAATGATCATGGAAGATGCAAGGGCTATGCTTCATGATCAAGATCTTCCCATGCATCTATGGGAAGAAGCTGCCAGAATATCGGTGTATGTACATAACCGTACTCCACAT
Source organism: Pseudotsuga menziesii (assembly GCA_001517045.1). Lineage (NCBI taxonomy): Eukaryota > Viridiplantae > Streptophyta > Pinopsida > Pinales > Pinaceae > Pseudotsuga > Pseudotsuga menziesii. The sequence goes on along the minus strand of LPNX010092773.1, from coordinate 479,748 downwards.
AGAGTACTCGAGAATAATACACCTGAAGAAGTATTTTCTGGCAAGAAACTAGAAGTTAGTCATCTCAGAATATTCGGTTGTCCAGTGTACATACACATTCTGAAAGAAAAGTGGACAAAGTTAGATCCTTCAGGAAGGAAGGGTATATTTATGGGTTACTCTGAAAGCTGGAAGGCTTACAGAATATACTTCCCAGGATTCAAGAAGATCAAAATTAGCAGGGATGTGACATTTGACAAAGACTCAACTTACAACAAATCTAGAAAGAGACCTGCTGAAGAACCTAAAGAAATAGAAGCACCCAAAATTCATGACACAACCATGAACAAAGAATATTAAGAAAAAGATCGAGAAATAGAAGAAGCTCAAGAACCTGCAGATCCACCTCAGGAGAAGAATCCTCACAAGAGGAAACCTGCTTGGGTATGAGAAGTTATCTAAGGTGCAGAAAGATATGGGGCTCCAGAAGAATCAGATAGAGAAAGGAAAAGAACCAGGTCCTGTTCCAGTTATGTAGCCTTATTATGTGATTTCATTGATAAAGAACCTTCCAACTATGAAGAAGTGACAGAAAAGAAAGAATGGAAGGATGCTATGATCAAAGAATACCAATCGATCATGAAGAATTATGTTTGGGATGTTGTCCCAAGACCTGAGGGGAAGTCTGTGGTGACTTCCAAATGGATCTACAAGATCAAGCATGCTGCAGATGGCAGCATAGAAAAATATTAAGCAAGATTCATGGCTCCTAGCTTCTCCCAGAAAGAAGGAATAAATTATGAAGAAACATTTGCACTTGTAGCTAGATACACTTCCATCAGATCAGTACTTTCTCTGGATGCAGTGATGAAATGGAATATATGCAAGATGGATGTCAAGACTATTTTCTTGAAAGGTGTAGTGGAAGAGGAAGTGTATGTGGAGCAGCCACTCGGTTTTGAGACACATGACAGGGAGACTCATGTGTGTAAATTGAAGAAATCCCTGTATGATTTGAAGCAGGCACCCAGGACATGGTATAGCAGAATTAATGGATTTCTATCCAGTTTGGGCTTTACCAAAAGTAAAGCAGATTCCAACCTTTACTACAAGGTTAAAGAAGGCAATCCAGTGATACTCCTACTATATGTAGATGATCTGTTTGTAATAGGTATGGATGGATTGATTACTGATATGAAGAGAAAGCTTTCCGCCAAGTTCGAAATGAAGGACTTGGGTATGATGCATTATTTTCTAGGCATGGAGGTGTGGCAGAATGTGGATGGAATCTTCCTCGGACAAAGGAAGTATGCAGTAGAGATCCTGAAGAGATTTGGGATGATGGACTGCAAGGCCTTAACCACACCTATGGCATCGAACTTGAAGCTATTGAGTGATGCTTCATCTGAGTCGGTTGATTCCACAATGTATCATCAGATGATTGGCTCCTTGATGTACTTGATGAATACAAGACCAGATATTTGCTTTGCTGTGAACACCTTGAGACAGTTCCTGACAGATCCTAGATATGTTCACTTAATAGCTGCAAAGCATATTATGAGGTACCTGAAGGGTACAGTTGATTATGGGCTCAAGTATAAGGCTGATCAGAAGATAAACTTGGAGGGTTATGTTGATTTAGATTGGGTAGGTAGTGCCATCAATAGGAAGAGCACTTCAGGGTGCTGCTTCAGTATGGGATCAGGTGTGATCTCTTGGTTTAGTAGGAAGCAATCATGTGTGGCACTGAGTACAGTTGAACCAGAGTATGTCACAGCTTGTTCAGCTAGTTGTGAGGCAGTATGGCTGAGGAAGCTACTGTCTAATCTATTTGATCTCCAGTTAGATGCTACGTGTATATATTGCGACAACCAAAGTTGTGCGAAGTTGTCAGAAAACCCGTTGTTCCATGACAAGTCGAACCATATCGAGATCAAGTCTCACTATATCAGGGATATGGTGCAGAGAGGAGCAGTGAAGCTCTAGTATGTTGTGACAGATGAACATATAGATGCTGTGTTGACTAAGCCATTGGCTAGGGTGAAGTTTGAGTACTTCAGGGAGAAGCTTGGTGTTGTCCAGATCAAGATTCCTCCCAAGAGGAAGTGATGAGTCTGTGATGAGACCTTCTAACATGGTGAGAGGATTGGTTCCTTCCATGGTCAGATGTAAGTGTTGTGCCTTTCTGACATTGTGAATTTAGGATTGGTTCCTTCCATGGTCAGATGTAAGTGCTATGCCCTTTTGACATGGTGAGAGGATTGGTTCCTTCCATGGTCAGATGTAATAGCCATGACATCATGAGAGGATTGGTTCCTTCCATTATCAGATGTATGTGATGATCCCACATCCAGCATGAAAAAGGACTGGCTCTGTGAAGACACATCTAGTATGAAAAAGGACTAGCTCTATTTAGATCCCACATCCAACATGAAAAAGGGCTAGCTCTATGAAGACTCATCCAGTATGAAAAAGGACTGGATCTGTGTAGATCCCACATCTAGTATGAAAAAGGACTAGCTCTGTGAATACTCATCTAGTATGAAAAAGGACTGGCTCTATGTAGATCCCACATCTAGTATGAAAAAGGACTAGCTCTATGAAGACTCATCCAGTATAAAAAAGAACTGGCTCTGTGTAGATCCCACATCTAGTATGGAAAAGGACTAGCTATGTGAAGACTCATCCAGTATGAAAAAGGGCTAGCTCTATGTAGATCCCACATCTAGTATGAAAAAGGATTAGCTCTGTGAAGACTCATCCAGTATGAAAAAGGACTGGCTCTATGTAGATCCCACATCTAGTATGAAAAAGGACTAGCTCTATTAAGACTCATCCAGTATGAAAAAGGACTGGCTATGTGTAGATCCCACATCTAGTATGAAAAAGGATTAGCTCTGTGATGATACATCCAGTATGAAAAAGGAATGGCTTTGTAGATGTACATCCAACATGAAAAAGGGTTGGCTCTATAGAACTTCCTATGAGGAGAAGAATCAAGAGATAGCACCCATGATGATGACCTAGTGATGATCCAGATCCAGTGATGATGATCCAGATCCAGTGATGATGATCCAGCAGTGATGATCCAGATCAAGATGAAGATGACTTGAAGATGAAGATAACTTGAATATGAATATGAATTGAATATGAAGATGACTTGAATATGAAGATGACGAGAACTCATTGATGATCCAGATGATACATAGAAGAAGACCCGTGGTGATAAATTGTGTTGAGAGAATACCGTCCTAGTTAAGAGGGAATGTTGATGTATTTGTAACTTCAGAATGTATTCACTTGTATATCTTATGTCTTGTACCCCGATGTTTATTCCGAGAAGTATTTGTAATGTATTTGAGTCATGTCATGCCCCGATGTTCCTATCGAGAGGTTCAATAATGTAAACAAGTCATGTTAAGTCATTGTGGGTAACCCTCCTATTGTTCAAGGGTTAAATTCTTCATAGTTTCGGGGCCCTAAGGTTATTAGAATCTCCTAGAGAAGTCAGCCCTAGTGAGTTATTGTCAAGTCGGGAATTAGTATAAATAGAGAGTGAGCCTCTCTCTTTATCACACACTCAGTTGTAACGCATAGTTGAGAGTGAAGAAGTTGTTGGGGCTAGAAAGAAAGAGGCTACTGCTGTCGAGAGATCATCTTACTGTTCTAGGGTTTTAATTTTGGTGTTGATTCTATCTCTAAGGAAGTTGCAGGGTTTTCTCCATTTATGGTTTCCTCGAGGAAAAACATTGTGCTCATTGTCTCTTATGTTTGATTGTTGTGCTTGTTATTCTCTTAGTTAAAGATCCTAGAATATAATGCTAGCTTAAATGATAAAATCTAACATGGGAAAACAAAAGTGAAGAATTTGTCCTCCCAACCAACTGTTAGAGCAGCCAAGATACTTGCTTCAGATCCCCAGAGCATGTTCGTTGAACCAGAAGAGAAAAATATTTCAATGAGTCATCTCTTGCATTCGCAGATGTTAATCCATGTCCAATGCAAGCCTCTGCTACTCATGTACATACTAATATATAGTATTTTTCCTAGGACTTGGTCATTTATGAGCCTCCTGCTCTTTAGCTCTCAACTAGGAATGGTGACCTGATTTTTTGGGATGATGCCTCCTGCATCTTAAGTTCTCACTCAGCGGTTTCGGCCACTTGTCTTTTTTCCTCTTGTGGGTTAGCAAACACTCTTCAACAACTATCTCCACTTTTCTCCCCCTCAGCATATTTTATTAAATAAAAATGTTTTATTACAAAATGTTTTATTCTTGACCTCTTGTCAAAAATAATAATAAAATAATAATNTCAGGCTCGGGTTGATGTATTTTTTGGTAGCATGATGTTGTTTTTGAAAACTAGGATTGCATCTTAAAGGTCCATCATCTTCTTGCACTGACCCTAAAGTATTTTATAGAAGAATTAATAAGAAACAATTATTAATTCAGGGGGTATGGCATGGAGGTTTCAAGGAGCCCATCAAACTCAAAATATTGGGATGCAAATTTTGAAAACCTATAAGTATTATAAATCCTAGTTTCCATTTTGCTAGTGTGATTCCAAAATATTGTAAATCTAAATTTTAAATTAGAACTTAACACATTAAATTTCATATATGTTTAGAACTGAAAATGTTATCTTTCATACATGTTGGAGAAATAATTTATTTTCTTGAGCATAGAGTATGCATATTGTAGAGTATGTATGCTTATAACATAGATACATTAGTTTATTTAACATTAGTATTTGAGGACCCTGTGAGATAGCCCACATGGGTCCTCACATCACTATTTTGTTCATATGGGTACATGTACACTCTAAAATGATGTGATGCACTTTAATGTTTCAAGTGAATAACATTGTCATGATCTCAAGTAGGTGGTAGAACTTTAGGTATCTCTCTAAATACCTTGGAATGGTTGTAAGTGAATCTTTAGAGATCCCCTTGAAAATAGGATATGTAGTGAGCACAATTGTGTAATTATGCCATGGTGTCCTCTTTTAGCAACCTTTTCGTTTCATTAGTTCTTGATTTGAAATATACTAGTGGTTCATGTTACATAAAATTGATTTTAAATGAATAGTTTCTATGTAAAAATTGGATAGAAATTTAGGTGTTTAATATAGCTTACAAGTTAACTTAATGTTTAATATAATAGTTTTTTAGAAAAAAAACACATATTTGGAAAGAATCTCTTTTTAGATACTAAAAGAGAACCTCACAAAAATAAATACCTAAACCAATAGTCATATCTTTTTCCAAGTATCAAGTAAAAAACAATACCAAAATCCAATTTAACTAATAACCACAAGAATGGGATGGAGTCATCATGGAGTGACACTTCCTAACTAGAAAGCAAAGTTACCACTAATGGTATGTGTAGAACTATAAGATAACATATTTTTAGAAGAAAATCCAATTAGAGATAGGATGATGATGAACATCATGGCATAAGTAAAGGGTAATTAGGAAGCCATGAATCACTAACTTTGCAAGCAAGAGCTTGCCCCTAAGAATAATAGTTTTTTGAAAATAGTATGATTCATTAAATTGAAGATGCTTAGAGATTCTAGATCATATAGCTTAACTTAAAGTTGAATGATCTCTAATATTCTTAAAATAATTTTTTAATATTTATTGCTATAAAGAATGATGTCATAGTGATATTTGTTTTTGGATTTCGGCATATTAAAGTTTAAATTACTTTAACAAATATTTTGTATGTTAATATTATTAGATTTCTTGGAAAGTTAAATGATTAATAATAAATTTAAAGTTTATTTTAATATTAAAAATAAAATTTAATACATCTTAAGATGCAATTCCAGTGATGTTTGGAACTGCATTATATTTATATAATATCAAAGAAAATTGACCAAAACATATGTATAGAATTGCAGAGAAATTGACCAAAACAAAAAGAGAGCATAATCTATAATAATAAAACTAAAAGCAATAAATGTATCCAATCTTCCTTTTACAAAGTCTTTCTTCTACTCATTAAGAATATGACTAAAATATGATTATGTATTTCATTATTATATATATTATAATCATTATACATAAATGAAAGTGAAAATGATATTTTAAACTATTCAGAATATCTATCTAACATTTTAATTTTATAATATTTAGTTTCTCAAAACTTATTAACTCATCAAACTATAAAATTAGGTTTTAATATAATAAAAATTGCCATCATCGCCATTCTAAAAAATAATTGGATTCTTATAAACCCTAATAGGAAATAAGTTAAGTAAAAGATTTATCACTGAAGACGATCAGACTTGTGGATTTCTTACAGTTGAATATTCAATACCATTCCTAGACAAACAGTAAGGTCTTGTAATGCCAAAACATTCATCTGCAAAATTTATACGAAAATCAGCCATCCTTATTATATATAGAAAATTTAAGCATCAAGATTCCACTTACTATGGTGGCAATCCAGTTTATCGAGCTAAAGACTGGAAACAGAAAAGGAATAACAACAATAATCTAATCTCAGCTCTGCAGCAGCTATGCCTCGGAAAGAAATCAATCAAGATTATCACCATAAAAAATATGCAATCCAAGAACCCACGCCTGATTTCCTCCTTCAAACAGAGTTCAGAAGTGTTTCAGATAAAAACTAATTGAAGCGAAAAATCATGAGTAGAATCAGGGGATGGAGAGAACGCAGGATCCATCCGACTTAAAGAAGGAAGGCAGCTCCTCCAGCCAAGGCGGCACCGAATATGGCCATGGTTTTCTCTAACGTAGCGGTCGCCGCGGCTGCGCTGCTGGGTGGCATAGCGGGGCCAGGGCCTTCGGCCGTGGGGCTGCGGGCGTGAGTCTGAGCGGAGGGTGATGAGGCTGAGCTTGGCGTTTTGGCACCTTGAGAAGCTGGGGAGGCTGGTGGAGATGCTGCAGGAGATTCAATCGGGGCCGCCTTGGGCTCTGCTGCGATGGGAGCATGTGCATGTGAGCTGGGAGCCTTTGCCATAGCGGCTGAGCTCATCAATCCGAAGACAAAAAGCAAGGAAATAACTGCATTGAAGCGGGCCATCTTGTCTGCAGGTTGCTGGCCGAAACTCTAACGAAGATCGACAACAGACCTGCAGGCTAGAACTCTAGTCAAGATCGACAAAAGCAGCGCAGCAGAGGAAAAGACTGGGGCGGTGAATTGAGAAGCGTAAATGATGTATATATATAGTGTTCATGATCAGTTAAGAATCCAAGAATCTCTGGAATGAGCTGGATTGCCACCCTTGAAGATTAACTACCAGATCCATCGGTAGAGCCCAAAATGGTGGGATTTGGGGCCAGATCCATCGGTAGAGCTCTAACGGTCGTGGCTAAGTTGATGCGCCGGGCAGAGAAGCTTCGGGTTATTCATTAAAAGGATGCGATTTTAAATGGGTTTTCGTAGCGATCCATTATTTTATCCAATGCCATGTATTTCGGTTACATGTTAGGCTGTATTTTACTTTAAATATTCTTTTAGGTTGGAAATCTTAAAAAACAAATTGAATTATATATATTAATAATATAAATGGTATAATTTAGTTGTATTTTAAAGGTGTTGAATTTATTTAAAAATTTGAAAATACGATTTAAATATTTTTAAATTTAGATTTTACCAAAATAAAATTTAATGGATTCACACCAAACTAGTCATAAAATCTAAAACTTAAAATACATAAACTACTCTATATTTCATTATATATAATATGTGTTTTACAAATTTCTTAGCCATAAAATCTAAAACTTAAAATACATAAACTACTCAATATTTCACTATGTTTTACTAATTTCTTTAAATACTTTAAAATAATAATATAAAATACATTTTTTTTTATAATAAAATTTGGAAATAATAATTATCCATTTACCCTACCTGATTCTTTTAAAAGGTAAAAAAACTTTTCCAATTTTTTTTATTTTAACTTTTACCAATCAATATTCCTTTGAATACCTTTACCTGCCTCAAACGCCACTATACATTTCAAAACCATGATTTGGCCCAACAAGGAAAAATCTATACATTTCAAAACCATGTTTTGGCCCAATTTATGGAAAAAATACCTCTATTTAAGAAGTGTGCAATTCCAATGTTTGATTTGGTAATTCTTACATAAAATATAGAAAACCCTAATATCATAATATCATAGTGAATCATTATTGCACACGAATTTATGTAATGAACCAAGGTTCTCTTTTATTTTATTAATTATTTATATATTTTTTAATTTTACTTTTATTTTATTAATTATTTTATTTGTTTTCTAATATTACTTTCATTTTATCTTTTAACCCAATTAGATTGCACAATAAATCTTTTTCCACTCAATTAGATTGTAGAATGAATACAAGATACATTTAGCTACCTATATCTTTTTCTTTCCCTTCTTCCCTTAATGTGTTATCTTTTATAATATGTTGCTTTCAAAGTAATAACCTAACCTTGTTCTTACCTTGATGCATCTTCTTATTAGGTATGGATACCATTTCTTAATTGCATGTTGTATAGAAGTTATTTATTTTTAATAAATTGGAATGAGTAATTTTTTTTGGAAACTTTTAAAGGCAAGTGGCATTCCTCCTTGCATTAAAATGACCCCAATTACGTCATATCTCGAGCAACCACATTCCACAATTAAGAATGTTAATAAGTTAAAGGAATAGGGAGTACATGAGTTGTACACATAAAATCTTTATGTTTTTTCAAAATCTTCATTTTGTTTTTCAGTCCAAGGGATTACCTCCTTTTTCAATAACCTTGTTAGATTTATTGCTATCTAACCATATTTTTTAATGAACTTGTGGTAGTAGCTTGTGAACCCTAAGAATCATCTAAGATCCTTCAAGGTTTTATGAATTTTCCATTACATGAATAGCTTTATTGTTTCTAAGGTTTGCACACTTTGACTCTTTCATGAGAGACAATATCACCCAAATATTCAACTTCTTGATCCCAAAGGCACACATAGAAAGCTTGGCATACAATTGGTGTCATTCCAATAATTTCAAACCATGTCAACATGTTGTATGTGCTCTTCCCAAGGTTTTACACATATTATTATGTCATCAAAAAATAGAACACAAATTTTTTGAGAAAGGGTTTAAAAAAATATTTCATGAAGCATTGAAATATGGAAGGTTCATTAGTAAGGCCACATGGAATCACCAAAAATTCATATTGACCTTCATGTGTTTTAAAGTATATTTTAGAATGTATTTTTCATCTCATTTATTTTGATGATATCTAGAAAGGAGATCCAACTTAGTAAAAAAAATGCTCCCTATAATTCATCTAATAATTAATCAATGATAGGAATATGAAAGTTATTTTTAATGGCCATCTTGTTGATCTCTCTATAATTTGGACACATACACCATGAACGTTCCTGTTTGCAAGCCATCACCACTAGTTTCGAGAAATCTCTTTGGGAAGGTTCAATGATGCATGTGTATAACATTTATTGGACCATATTCTCAATCCCACTCTTTTGTGCATATAGATAGATGTAGGGTCTAATGCTAGGTGATACGATTTCTAGATGTAAGTGAACAACATGGTCATGATATAGAGTAGGTGCTGTAACTTCAAACATCTCTCCAAATACCTTGGAACAATTTTCAATAACTCTTTCGAGATCCCCTTGAATAGAGTGTATAGATGCTTGAACATCTAATGAGCATGCAATTGTAAAATTATGCTATGGTATCACTTTTGTTCGCAATGTTATCATGTTGTTAGATATTATACTTTAGAATGTTTCGCTAGAATACATTCAAGATAAATTCCATTTTCTTCTAAGGAGAGTACCATAAAAAATTCCTACAATTAAAAGCCATTATTCTCAATTATTGTAACCATCAAACCCCTAATACAACTACTGCACCACCCATGTAGATTGCAATAATTGATATATCCCAGAAATACTTAATTGTGGTAAGATTAATACTATGTAACTTGTAACAACACAAAAATCCCATAGTAAAAAAAAATTAACATGTAAGATTATTTAGAAAACCAAAACTCGTTTTTACATATTATAAACCCTGCATCCTAAAAACTTGATTAAGGTCACTGCATTAATGATCCAAATTACTTTGCTCTAGATTATAGTTTCTAAGTCTTAAGTTAACTTGCTTGCCATGATTCATAAGTTATGATTTCCTTGACGTAAGTTACGATTGTGTGCTTGTTTTGTTTTTCCATAAGGATGGTTATCATCATGCTTTAAAGTTTCTAAAAACTTTGTTTACAAGTCCTATTTCAAAGGTTGGGTTACTAGGTGATAGGTCTTACTTAGCTTATCAAGCTAATCCATTTCCTACTTCGTATTTATGCAAGTGTTTTTCGATGGAGAGCTTGCCTTGCGTTTTTAACAACTAAGAGCCAAAGCTATGGATACCAAGGTGACCCTAATAAATCTAAGGGATGAACAAGACAAATGGAAAAAAAAATATACCTACACTATGCAATGTCCATTTTATAATCTACTAGACTAGTTTTAATATATTTGCAAAATATATTTAACATCAAAATTTGTTTTAACTATAGCAATATGGTTAAAGATTTCAATCGTTGTGGAGGTAGGTGGGGTCTTAAAAGTGGACATGTGAAATTCATATGAGTGCTATCTAGTTGGACTAGGGTTTAAACCATAGATGAAAAACCCCGACGGTTTTGGTCTTTTGCATTACTCTTGCGTTTAGGGCTGGTGGGGAGAGACGAGGGCTATCGACCCCTCGAGCGTTCAAATATGTGCACACCAGTCATATACCTCTACCCTTAATCATCCACCACGCCAATAGTGTTGGATCCACGCATCGGCTTCTTGTAGAGAAAAAAATCAATACTGGTAAGTTTTTGTGCCTTTATGCATAGTTCGATTTTCTTTTTGCTGTAAGTTATTTTATAAGTTATCATAGAAATGTTTTAACCTCCAATCTGATGGTTTCCTGGCAGAAATACATGCTGGTTACTCAATGAAGACGCTTGGTGTGAAGAGCTTGGGGTTTTGGTATCGACCAGGGCTCAGGTAAAACCTATGAGCCTTGAACCCTCTGGTCTTTGGTGATATGAACAACGTTTCTCCTTTTTGTTCTGGCTCTATTGGAAGTTTACTAGGGATCATACGAGGCCTCCCAATGTTATGGTAGTTTCTCTGGTATTTTTCCTCAATCGTGTTGACTGGGAAAGATGAAATATTTTGTTCACAATCCTCCGGGATGAAATATGATGGTTTTTAAAGAATAGTTTTATAATATTAATTTCCTTCCTATAGACCGTGGAGTCTGGGAAAAACGTTGTAACACAGTTGTTGAATAAAGTATTTATTGTTTAAAATTTAATAGAAAATAATTGGGTTTTAATTCTTGTTCGGTTGAAATCCTAATAATTTTATCGATAGAAGCATTCGATTTCTTGTTTGATTTCAACTTGGGAAGCCGTCACTCTAAAAGGTTGTTCAGAAAATTGTTTCTACTCTTTGCATTTGTTCTTTTATCATTCTGCAAATTATTTTAATATTGCTCTGTAGATCTATGTACTGGTTATACTTATATGGATGGATTTTTAAAAGGAATGTTGCGTGTAAGATTTGAAAGGGTTATTTAACTATTTTTGTAAAAATAATTACGGCTATGACCTATCTTTGTTAAATTTAAAGATTGTTGCTGTAGAGTTCAGTTATTATACATTTTTTGTTATAAAAAGACTTTGCAGGCCTCGACCCTCTGACCTGTAATAAATTTCTTAGATGGAATTCTAAATGGATTTTATACTATAAAACCTTATTATAATTTATATACATAATTATTTGTAATTATGTTTGGTTAGATAAATTCATCTAGTGCGTTAATTATAAGTTTTTAACTCTAAAATAGTTATAAATAAATTAGACTTAAGTTTATTTAAAAAAAAATAAAACTAAGCCTCTCGGCTGAAGAAGAAAGAATACTGAAAGTTTGTTTAACTATTAAGTTTTTCGACTATTAAGTTTTTCGATGGTAGGTGGAATGATGGGTAAGTAATATTCGGATATACATATATATATTTTATTTTTAAATAAAAGGCTTTTCGGCTGTAAATATTGTTCTGTAATTTACTTTTACGGTTTCGAATCCTCACTAGAAGCTATAGATTGTTAGAAGCAAAGAGTTGTGTTCGTTTGAGGGATTTACTATTTTCAAAACAAAAGAGAAATCCCTAACTATAAAGAATTACTATTTTAACCTTTTGATTAAACTGCAAGGGTTTTTAAAAGAAAATGTAAAAAAAACACTGAATGCTATTTATCTATGTAAATTAATTATTATCAGATGAAACCTATATACAAAGTTATGATATTGTTTCTAAATAAGAATTATCTAGAATTATGATACTGTTTTCTAAATAAGAAGTATATGATAGCCTATTGATTCTACTATGAAATTTCGTGCAAACAGTAGCTTTCATGAATTGATGAATTTATAAGAAATAAAGTATTTTTCCTACTTATTACAGAAAACATATAATAGTTCTGGAAAAACTTTAACATTTATAAAATCCTACATATATAAATAAACTTAAATACAACATCCAGAAAATCTTAGAACCTGTTAACTATCGAACTGGACAAACACCCAAAGAAGACTGTTCCTCCCAAGTGTCTCCTGAAAGCATCCAAGATCACTTGCTTTAGGACCCCCGAGCCTGTTCACTGAACCACCAGTACGAAGATGTTGTGTAGAATCCTATACAGTACTCTCTATAACTTAGCAATCACACTTGCAGACATAAACTCTTAGCAAATCACTCTAGCATTCCCCTCATCGAATTCCTCTTGTGTGCCTAACTTTTTAGTTTTCAACAAAACCACAAGGCTTTAATCACTAAGAATGTAGTGAGCCTCCTCCTCATTCAATGGTATATATAATATTTTCTACGTCTTTGGGTCAGTTTTTCTATTAAATGAGCCACCTACTCAGTTCCTCTTTTCTTTGGAACATGACTACAATTATAAGGATGTTGCCTCCTGCAATAGCTAGAAAGTGAATGTTGATGTTGTCATTTGTCATTTTGTCCTTCTACATCAGATATGTCCTCGTAGTGGGTCAATGAATACTCTTCAACAGTATTATTTTGATAGGTGTATCTTCTTTTTAATTATTAAATAATAAAATAATTCAATTGCAGTCATCTTTGACCATCCTTGGTCAACAACATTAAACATTACAATAACTTTTAAAGTAATGTCTTCTAAAAAATAAAAATGTATTCAGTTCTAGGTGGGTTACAAACACCCCCTCTTATGTTCAACACCGTCCTCGATGTTTCTTAAGTATCATCTGAGTATTCCTAGAACAAACTTCGATATGCCCCCCACATATGACTCTCTAATTCCTAGGTTGCTTCATCTGGACTAAGGTTATTCTATTGCACTTTTACTTTTGCAATGGTGCGATTCCATAGAAAAATTTCTCTCTTGTCGATGATACAATCTAGTTCCACCTTAAAATATCCTTCTGGTTCTACTTGAATAACATTCCAATTGATTACATGAGTAACATCATGCACATAGTTTTTCAATATAGAAATATGAAATATGTTATATATTTTGAGATTAGGTGTACAAGCTATTTGATAAGCCACTGGTCTAACTCTTGACGATATCTCAAACACTCCACAATACCTGCGTGCTAATTGAGCACAACTCCCCAACTTAAAGGATATTTTTTTAGGTTTTACCTTGACAAACACATGCTCACCTACTTGGAATTCTTTCTGAGTTCTTTTAAGGTCTGGATGACTCTTCTGTTTGTCTTGTACAATTTTCAGATTGCTTTGTACTTGTTTCACATTAGAGAAAATTTCAACTCAAAATGGGCCTTTTAACTTTAACTCAAATTCCATGTCATCATGTGTTAGCCAATGAAATTGCTTTAAATTTGAAATACCGAATAGGTCTTAAACATTTTTTTAGTATAAATTTGGGGATAGGTATCATAAAAAAACCTACTTTTTTTGTATGTATTTTTAACATATCTCCCCGTGTTTTTACTCAAATATCGATCGGGAGAGCTTGTTGGATGTGGAATTAAATTCCACATCGAACGAGTGGCCACTCACCATACTCTTGATCGACCCCGCTACCCCAAAAACAAGAAATACCTGAAAAAACATGATGATGATGTCATCATCATGTTTTTTCAGGTATTTCTTGTTTTTGGGTAGCGGGGTCCGTCAAAAGTATGCCAAGTGGGTACTCGTTGGATGTGAAATTTAATTCCACATCCAACGAGCTCTCCCGATCGATATTTGAGTAAAAACACGGGGAGATATGTCAAAAATACAAACCAAAAAGTAGTTTTTTTCTTTTCTTCCTCCAAAATTAATAAATATTATTTTATTATTTTAACTATTATTTTATTAATTTTTTTTAGGAGGCCCATTTTGAGTTGAAATTTCCTCTAATACGAATAGTTCCATTTTTTTAAACAAGCCAGGTCCTGGCATCAATCTGTTAACTGAATTACTCCATGAAATGAGAGTATTACATTTCCTACTATACAATATTTCGAAAGGACTAAGTTTAGCTGAAGCTTGATAAAGATTTTTATAAGCAAACTCAACTAAGTGTAGATATTATTCCCATTTCTTTGGGTGATCCCTAACATACATCCGTAACATATCTTCTAAAACTTGATTTACTCTTTCTGTTTGTCCATCCATTTGTGGATGATAAGCGGTACTAAAATTTAACTGTGTGTCTAATCCTTTAAACAAAGAATTCCATAAATTAATGGTAAACATAGGATCCCTATCAGAAATTATCACCTTAGGAATTTCATGCAAACAAAATATTTCCTTCATAAAAATATCAGCAATATTAGCAGCTTTATAAGTAGTTTTAACATGTATAAAATGAGCTTCCTTGCTAATTTTGTCTACAACTAACATCATAGAATCATTTTTGCTTTTGATTTTTAGGCAATCTTGTTATGAAATCAAGATAGATAATTTCTCATTTCCAACCTGGGATTGGTAATGGTTGCAATAAACCTACTAGGTGTCGATGCATGACCTTAACCTGTGGGCATTCTATACACCTAGCTATATATTCAACCACTCCATTCTTCATACTAGGCAAGACCTAATATTTTTGTGATAATTTCGATCTACAACAAGATCTAGGAGCCTTAGAGAAACTCACAAATC
>LPNX010092773.1:425602-457664 GCA_001517045.1 Pseudotsuga menziesii | reverse complement strand
TTGTGAATATGCATATGGAAATAGTGATTTAATGAACTTTATTACGATGAGAATGACACTTATTCTTAATATAGATACCATTAGAGAGAATATCATTTGGAATAGGATGTTAGTTTTACTATCTTTGATTAAAGGGGGTTATTGTTCAATAATAATTTTAGTTAATTGAATTGGGAAACTAATATTTAAATGAAAAGGGCTGTAGTTAGGGATAATTAATGAGATTGGTAGTTATTTCATGTTTTAATTATTGTTAATGAGGGGAATTGTAATATGGATGAGACTAGTAGTTAGTCTCTATTCTAGTTATGGATCACGTTGTTAGAGTGTTAGTCTATTCATAAGCTATTTATTGTTAATGAGAGCGGTTATTGTTGAATGAAGTTGGTAATTAATTTCTAAGCCATTTATTAATAATGAATATTATTATCATTTTGATGAGGGTGATATTCAATGGCTATGGTAGCTATTGTTAATGAGGGTGACTATATTTCTATGAGGAAGGCAGGGTAATTCCTTTAGATGAGGCCACTTGTCAATTCCTACATCAATAATTGTTATCATAGATACAATGGGATGGTTTGGATCATATCACAACCAACTATATAAAATACACAACTTAAAGACTCAACATTAGAGTGTACAAAATGTCAAAAAAAAATAAAACATGACAAGGAAAAAATACCAATATATTCATTTTTTTTTGAGTTAATTGGGGTTTTGGTTTCCATTGGGCATGGGAATTTTGTTAAATAATCAAAATTATTTCATTTTTATCATTAAATTGAGGAATTGGTTTCAATTGGCCAATTACATTGGGGTTCTTGTTTCCATTGGCCAATTACATTGGGTTTTTGTTTCAATTGGCCATAATTTAATTTAATATGGTTTAATTTTTCAATATAGGCAAATAAACTGATGAAGAAAATGAAAAAAACATAAAAAGAAATGAGGAAAATACCTCACAAAGGGGAGTTTTATCCAAAGGTGGAGATGGAGGGATCAAGCACAAAAAAAATCGCATTTGCACAATCGAGAGTTGGTCCTCGTTCGTCCAATAGCTGCACGATTATGAGAAAAAGACGGCCTCAACCAATTTTAAAAAAAAACAGGCTTTCAAAATCGCGCCTCCGTTTTAGTGAAGGAAATCACGCACGCGATTCTCTTCACTAAAACGGAGGCGCGATTTGTCTTACTATCCTAGTTGGCATGCCTATTGCCATCCTTGGGACTAGGCTTAGAAGGTTCGGTGTTGCTTGGGATGATTTCTTTTTTTTGGATCAAGAGTGATTGACTTCACTCCACCATTGCATCTAAAAGGTCCCTCAACTTCTTGCACACACCCTCTCTAACATCAAAACATGTTAGTAATAGTTTTATATTACATATGAAGTGGTTTGTGAGGCTTGGGAATCCAAAAATGACTGTACAAGTGAAATTGGCCAAATTGGCCTTAATCCCCCTTGGGTGGGCCAAACACGCTCCGAATTAGCCCAAATGGCCACGAATTTTTATGTGGACGTGGATGAAGTGACATGGAACAATAATAAAACTTTTTCATGTGTGCGTGTGTAATAATTTACTTCTTAATCATATCTAGGAGCTAGAACAATATTCACACATGAAGTGTTTGACAAAATGTGCAAGAGATACAATCAAAGAGACAGAAAATACATGGAATAGCACATGTGAATGGTGTTAATTTCTGATCATATTATTATCATACATAATTTATATGTTACACATTTATAATACATTGGATAAAATTTGAGTGGATCTTGCAACCAATTGGAAAAGTACATGTGTCATGATGAAATTTGACCTCAATCCCCCCTAGGTGGACCAATGGAGCCACAAATCAGCCCAAACAGTCACGAATTTCTGTGTGGACATGGTTGAGGTGACATGGGTTCATAATAACACCTTGGAATGCATAGGTGTTGAAAAATAGATGGGTTAAAGGCTCTAGATGGCATTAAATGCACTAAATCAGCCCAAAATTGGACAAAATCTCCCTATAGTGCTCTTGGTCAACAAAAAAGGCTACAATCAATGAATGGGGGTGCAACAAAAATTATTAGGGTCCACATGTGGATGGTTGAATGATATGGAGCATTCATGTGGGTGTGAATGCACCAATTTAGTTGGTTTTTGGTCCAACTAAGCTCCCTAAGTAAAAGACCTTAGTGTATTGATGCAAAAATGCAATAAATTTGACTAAGGTGTTAAAATAAGGTAATAAGGTTGTATTATTGGTCCTACACCCCACCTTAATACATACTTAGTACAATTTAATAAAAAATATTTATTAAGGCCTTGGCAACTAAGGCACAAGTCACCTTTTACAACAATTTTATTGATCCATGTCACTGAGGTAAGGAGGAAAACCTCATGGGAAAAAACCTCCCCTCAAAAATGGATATGACCAAGATCAAAGATGTATTCAGTAGGTCATATTCTTCACTTTAATGAGACGAAATAACAACTTCTTGGTGATGGACTTGGTGACTCATGTCGTGGATGCCAAGATCATGCATCAATGCATCAAAGTGCTGTAAACAAAGATCATGTGGAGAGGCCCTTTGATGGTCATCATTTGATGATGAAAAGGAATAATAAGAATGTATATTGATGCAAGAATACTCTAATATAATAGCATAATCAGCCATGGAAAATATATCTCTGCAAACTCTTTCCCAAATGACATCAAAAGATTCAATGAAATCTGCATTATGTGTAGTTTTCGTATCATGAATTAAACCATGAATCTTTCTCCCAATTTGATGAAGAAACTTTACAAATATGTAAAAGAGCTCATGAGGCTCTGAAATATCAGAATATATATCATACACAGCATAAAATATCAGAGGTATGGTGTCTCCATGAGAAAATGGATCCATAGGAAGAGAAGAGTGAGCAACTAGATCACAATTGCAATTGAGTGAACCTGGAAGGTTTGGAGACTTGAGATTTGAACCATGGGTGGTGAAGTAAATTCCATACATATGGAAAAATAGTCCCATGAAGTCCAATGGTATTTCTATCCAACCAATGAAAGACATACAAGACATAACAACAACATATACAAGAGACATAGTATTGGAAACTAGGCAATTTTCTGAATTTCCAACTAGTGAACTTGAGGGTTGATGGGTCTTTTCGTCATGAGATGGTTGAGGAAATTAGACAATGAATCTCATAGGATGTATATAAGAATATATATCATCTTTATAATCAGAAATGGAAATATATGAATGGATTTTTGAAGAGATTTCAAAAGGTGCATCAAAAGCTAGTGGAAAAAGACTAGTTTTGGGAGGAAGCTTTGATGAACTGACTGGGAATTTTTTCAAGGAAGGGATGGAGGTTTAAGGTTATGATATATCATAATGTGAATCATAAATATATATATCAGAAATAGATAAAAAATAATTGGATTTTACCCATGCAACCAATGCATGCTTAGCCTTACCATTTCCTTGCTTGCACTCCCATTTTTTGCAAATTTTGGAAGAGCAATGTGGTTCTCCTCAAGGATATTGGTCATGATGTCCATTTTATTTATAAATAAATATATATAAATATGTGAACCTCTGAAATAATCACATGTGGGTATTTCTCTCTTTTTTCTCCTCCTTGGTTTCGAGCTCCCATCAGTAGAACTAGAGCTTTCTGAACTTGATTCCTTCTTCTCTTTCTCCCTTTGCTTCAAATATTTCTTCTTGATCTGGGATTGATTTGATACACCAGAAGCAAGAGATTGATATTTGTATTTGATGATGGTACCCATTTGTATGAGCTTGTCCTACTCCTGAGTCAAGGAATCCATGAAATCTGCTAGCGCATGCATCTTCCAATTTCTGGTTGTAAGTTTGCTGGAGTGAAATGTCGAAACATATACAGAATACTCTGGCCTCGACTTAGAAAGGATGGACAAGATAAGATGATAATATTTCTTCTCTATGACACATTGTTTTAGCTAAAGTACCAGCGCTTTAAACTTGGTAAATAAGTCTTTAATGGTCTTGTAGTGAGCTGGGCTCAGTGAGATTAACTCATTCTCAAGATGATGGCCTCTCATTTCATCTGTCTTCCCGAATAGTGACTCAAACTTTATTTGGTGTGACAAAAATTTCTATGTGAAAGATAAGTTCTATTGAAGTGCCTAGGTAGAGCATGCCGAAGGCCTCATCAAGCCTATTGAAACACTTAGCTTTCTCCACAGCAGAATTTGGTTCATTCTCAGTTCCCATGGTGACCCGGTAGAGGCCCTTGGAATTCAACTAGATGACCATCTCAGACTTCCACTCAAAATAGTTGAATGGAGTAAGAGTAGCTCAATTTTTCTCAATCCTTCCTATGCAACCTACGACAAAAAAAATGTTGTTAAGCCTACAAAGAAAACACTCAATTTTTCTGGAAATATGCCCTAAACAACAACTCAAACCTCACAAGATTTGTTTGCAAATCCAAATAGCTCTGATACCATGTAATAATTTACTTCTTAATCAGATCTAGGATCTAGAACAATATTCACACATGAAGTGTTTGACAAAATGTGCAAGACAAACAATCAAAGGGACAGAAAATACATGGAATAGCACATGTCAATGGTGCTAATTTATGATCATATTATTATCATACATCATTTAGATGTTATGTTACACATTTGTAATACATTGGAGAAAATTTGAGTGGCTCTAGCAGCCAATTGAAAAAAGTAAGTGTCATGATGAAATTTGATCTCAACCCCCCCTAGGTGGACCAATGGAGACACAAATCATCCCAAAAATCCATGAATTGCTGTGTGGACATGGTTGAGGTGACCTTGGTAAGCATGGGTGTGGAAAAATAAGTGGGTTAGAGGCTCTAGGTGGCATTACATGCACCAAATCAGCCCAAAATTAGACAAAATATCCCTATAGCGCTCTTGGTCAACAAAAATGTCCACATTCAATGAATGAGAGTGTACCAAAAATGATGAGGGAACACATGTGGATGGTTGACTGAGTTGGAGCACTCATGTAGGTGTGAATGCACCAATTTAGCTGGTTTTTGGTCCAACTAAGCACCGCAAGTCAAAAACCTTAGTGTATTGATGCAAAAATGCAATAAATTTGACTAAGGTGTTAAAATAAGGTACTAAGGATGTATTATTGCTCCTACAGGTTGTGCAAAATTAGGTGAGTGAGAGGCTCCAGGTGGCATTAAATGCACCAAATCAGTCCAAAATTGGACAAAATCCACCTCTAGTGCTCCTAATCAACCAAACTGTCCACATTCAATGAATGGGAGCACACCAACAGTGATGAGGGTGCACATGTGGATGGTTGACTGAGCTGGAGCACTCATGTGGTTGTGTGGTTATTGGTCCAACTAAGCACCCTAAGTCCAAACCATAGTGTAATAATGCACAAAATGCAATAAAATTGACTAGGGAGTTAGAATAAGGTATTAAGGAGTTGGATTACTGTTCTAACACCCTCCCTTAGCCAAAAACTCAGTACATCTCCTTAAATGAATCATTCCTTGGAAACAAAGGCTCAAGTCACCTCAATACATAAATCATAAATTTTATTTGTCATATGAAGTGAGGAAAAGAAGGAAAACAACATGGGAAAAATACTTCCCTCAAGAATGGACATGGGGATGAAACATGGAACAAATAGCAGCAATCACCATCCATTAGTCACTCGAAGAAAACATTTGAAGTGAGTGAAGGTCTTCTCTATGAAAGTATCGGTTAAAATGTCGACAGTTTGGTCGGTGGATGGGCAATACCACAGTGAAATAACCCTGTCATGTACTAAGCCCCGGATGTAGTGCATATGGATCTCAATATGCTCTGTTCTATGACTCTTAACTGGATCAGTAGATATCCTGATGGATTTTTTATTTTCCACCCAAATGTTGGTAGGAGAATCAATTGTGACACCAAATTCCTGAAGAATTCCCTGCAACCAAACACACTGTGTAGCTACATTGACTGCTGCCCTGTACTCGGCCTCTACTGAAGAAAGAGAGATGGTATGTTGTTTCTTACTTAACAATCAATTAGGAACTTTAGCAAGCATGAAAACAAAACCTGAAGTTGATTTTCTGTCAGTGGGATCTCCATCCCAATCCAAATCAGAAAATCTAGCTAGTTGAAGTGAAGCACTAGCTAAATAGTGCATCCTGAAATTCTTTGTTCCCTAGACATACTGGAGAATTATTTTGGCTTCGTTCCAATGGAGCTCATGTAGCTGGTGCATATTTATTCTACAACATTTACAGAATAAGATAAATCAGGTCTTGTATGTGTAACATTGAGAAAGCTACCAATTAGCTTCCTGTAGAGTGTACAATCTACCAATGGAGAATTTCCAAATTCACATAATTTGATGCCAGAAAGGAAAGGGCACATGGATTCCTTACAATCAGCCATGTTAAAATTATTTAGCAGGTCTAAAGCATACTTTGGTTGACTCATCATAATGCCCCTTTCATATTACTCAATTTCCAATCTCAAAAAGTTCCTTAGATCCACTTTAATTGAATAAGCTTCCTCTTGGGAGGAAGGGGAACCAATTCCCATGTCTCATTCTCTTGGAGAGAACAGAATTATTCTTCCATTGCTGTTTGAAATATTGGTTCATGCCAATATTTTTTATATTACTATGGATAAGATTCAATCAGTATATAACAGTGCTTAATAAGCGAACTTTCAATAGCAAAGGAAGCAGTGTTAGATTGAGATCTAGTCTTGTTAGGTTCTTGGGGATTTCCATCCAATTCCCCTGCAGCTTGTATGATTTTTTCAGCCCACTTGGGCCTTGATGGTGAATAATTTAAAACAATGTCATCTATAGACATATTATTATCATACATATCAAAAAATACATAGCATGAATCATCACTTACATCATCGAATTGTTGAGGAGAAGAGCATTCCCCTGGTGCAAGCTCAAAATATGGTATTGGTTCCTCTTTGAATTGCACACTTCTATCAATGAAGGTATTGAGTGTGGAAGTTTCAAAGAGTTTGTAACCTTTTGTATCCTCACCATACCCAACCATGATTCATTCCTTGCTTTTTGGTTGGAAGGCCTTCCTCTTTTTAGAAGGTATTTGAGCCCATGCTCTTGATCCAAAAATCCTAAAACTTGAGACATTTGGTTTATGGCCAAACCATGCCTCATAAGGAGTATTTCCTTTGACTAGTTGAATGTTGCAGTTGGATGCCACATTGATCAAAAAGGCATTGTAGATTTTTGTTGACATACTCCTTTCCATTATGAGTCCTAAGGATCTTAATCTTATTCCCACTTTGATTCTCTACTAATGCCTTCCAAATATTCAATTGCTCAAAACTTAAGATTTTAATTTAAGGAAGTACACCTAGTAGAATATCGAGTAGTCATCAATAAATGTGAGTACATACCTTGATACACCATAGGATGGAGTGGGCATAGGACCTATCATATCTGAATGTACCATCCCAAGTGGTTGTGTGTCTAACCTTTCCATCCCATTCTCATAGCTTCGCTCTGGATGCTTCCCATCTACAAACCTAATGCAAGCTCCATTTGATGATTTGATTTGAGGAAATACTTCCACCATCTCATCTCTGTGCAGTGCATGGATGTAATTGTAGTTTATGTGACCAAACCCCTCATACCATAGCTTGGAAGTCTCATTGGCATGTGAGATGAGAGCTTGGTAATTGTAAGTAGGGAGGAAATTCGAAAACATGCACATCCTTTCGTGGTGGTCTACATACCCAACTACTACAACTTGGTTTGATGAGATTTCTACAATCTATACCAAATCTGGAGTGAATGTCACTCTTTTTCATTCTCCTGTATGGGTCATTTGATAGACTGACAGAAAATATACTGCCAATTCTGGTACATATAACACATCATTGAAGTAACCATGCTCTAAATCAATCCTACCAATTCCCTTTCTCTACATCTCGGAGTCATCCCCAATTTGAACTACTGGGCCATCATTTAAATGTTGGGAGGAGAATAGCTCTCAGGTGGCTACCATATGTCTAGAATCCCTTGAATCAATGATGAAGGATGAGGCATTAGAGGTACCTGCTACCAAGTCATGACCTTTCTCCTTGTTTTATGAACTAGAGGTGCCATCTTTATTCCTTGCACCATCTGGGACAAGGATGTTGTTTTTCTCCAACAACTGCTCCATCTGGTCAATGGTTTTCTTCATACATGAGATCTCTGGATTCCATCCCTTGTAGCAATAGGTGCATTTGGTCTTCTCTTTCCCTTTCTTTTCCTTCTCCTTGGGAGGATTCGAACCCCCATCACTGGATTTGGGTTTCTCTGATTTCCTATTCTCTCGCAGCTTCGAATTCTTTTCCTTCTAATTTCCCTTGGAGTCATTCGAAACTCCCATGGCCAAGGATTGATACTTATCCTTGATGGTGCCCATTTGGACTAGCTTGTATTGCTCCTAAGTGAGGGAATCCATGAAGCTATCTATACTTGGAATTTGCCAGTTTCTAAGCGTTAACTTGCTAGAATGAAATGTGCTAACAAAGACTGAGAAATATGGCCCCAACTTCGAAAGGATAGACATAATCAACTGATCCTCTTTCTTCTCAATCCCACATTACTTTAGCTGGAGAACAAGTGACTTAAACTTGGTGAATAATTCCTAGATAGTGTCAAAGTGTGTTGGGATGAGGCTGATGAGCTCGTTCTCTAGCTGGTTTCCTCTTAGTTCATCAGTTTTCCCAAAGAGTGTCTCTAGTTTTCGCTAGAATTCATTTGGGGTTGTTAAAATTTCTATGTGGAACAAAATATCTCGTAATATACCTACACATAACAATCCATATGCTTCATCCAATCTATTAAAGTACTTGGCTTTCTCTACAGCAGAGTTTGGTTCCACCTCTGTGCCCATGGTAACTCTGTAGAGACCCTTGGATCTCAATTGAATAACCATATCTGCCTTCCAATAAAATAAATTGAAAGGTGTTATGAATATGTGGCTAGCTTCCATTTCTGCATGCGCTAATGGTGATTAAATTGCCGAATGTCCTACAAAAACCACTCAATTTTATCTGGAATTTCTCTAAAAACGTAGCTCAAAACGCTCAGGATTGATCTGAAACTCACTAAATCCACTCATATTTGCTACCATGTGATAATTTTGATCTACAGTAAGATCTAGGAGCATTATAGAAACTCACAAATCAAATTTGATGCAAAACCAACAAAAAACCATTAAAAGAGAAGCAATTTACACATATAGTGTGAACTGAAACATGTTATTATTTGACTTTCTAACATAAAAATATGTTTATAA
This sequence comes from Pseudotsuga menziesii, assembly GCA_001517045.1. Lineage (NCBI taxonomy): Eukaryota > Viridiplantae > Streptophyta > Pinopsida > Pinales > Pinaceae > Pseudotsuga > Pseudotsuga menziesii. The sequence continues at coordinate 448,346 of LPNX010092773.1, read as the reverse complement.
AAGGTTTATATTACATATGAAGTGGTTCTCGAGACTTGGGAATCCCAAAATGACTGTACAAGTGAAATTGGACAAATTGGATTCAATCCCCCCTAGGTGGGCCAAACACGCTCCAAATCAGCCGAAATGGCCACAAATTGTTGTGTGGATGTGGCTGAAGTTACATGGAGAAATCATAACACTTTTTCATGCATGGGTGTGCAAACTTAGGTGAGTGATAGGCTCTAGGTGGCATTAAATGCACCAAATCAGTAAAAAATTGGACAAAATCCACCTCTAGCTCTCCTAGTCAACCAAACTATCCACATTAAATAAATGGGAGTGCTCCAAAAATGATGAGGGCACACATGTTGATGGATGACTAAGATGGAGCACTCATGTGGGTGTGAATAGCCCAATTTAACTGGTTATTGCTCCAACTAAGCACCTTAAGTCCAAACCATAGTGTAATAATGTACAAAATGAAATAAAATTGACTAGTGACTTAGACTAAGGTACTTATGGGTTGGATTACTGTTCTAACACTTTTATTAACATTTTCATCATATTTTGGTAACCAGAATGTATCGAGTAAGGATTTTTAAGTACTTCACTTAAAATCAACAATTTAATTTAAGGTACATTAGGTACATATAATCTATTTTCATACAGCATTAAACCTTTTTCATTCAAACTGAAATCTATTTTTACAATTTTAGATTCATTCTCTGTAATGTTTTCTCTTAATTTTTGATAATATTTGTCCATTTTTACTCCATCTTCAAACTTATCGTCCAATTCTGTTTTATAGCTGCTAACAACGACTATAAAATTCAGATTTGCATTTTTCCTTAAGGGATCGACCACCTTATTCTCTTTTCCTTTTATATGTTTAACCTCGAAATCATATTCAGTAAGGAAGATAACCATCTTGCTTGCCTTCAGTTCAGATTTTGTTGATCAAATAAGTATTTCAAGCTTATGTTGTCAGACATTAATAAAAATCTCCTAACGATTAGATGATGACGCCACATTTTCAAGGCATGTATTATGGCAACGAACTCTAAATCGTAGGAAGCGTAATTATTTTCATGTATATTTAGTTTTCTTGATTCATATGCTATTACATGAGCTTCTTGTGTTAACACTCCACCCAGGACCTCATTGCATGCATTAGTGCATACAACAAAGTCCTTATTTGGATATGCTATTTTTAATATGGGTGCAGTAGTTAATAATTCTTTTAACTTGCTAAAACCTTCTTCACATTTTTCATCCCATACAAATCTTTTTCCTTTTTCTGTAAGGATGTTATGGGATTCACAATCTTCGAGAATCCTTCTATGAATTTTTGATAATAACCTGTAATTCCCATGAATGATCATACATTCGATACGTCCTTAGGAACAAGCCATTCCATTATTGCTCTTATATTATCAGGATCCACTGATATCCACTCCTTGGATATCCCATGGCTTAGATACTGTATTTTTTTATTAAATAATTCTCATTTACTGAATTTAGCATACAATTTGTGTTCTCTTAGAACTTGTAATAGTATTTGTAGATATTTATCATGTTATTCTTTTGTTTTTGAATAAATTAGTATGTCATCTATGAAGAAAACTATGAATTTATCCAAATACTTACTTAATACACTGTTCATTAAACACATAAAAGATGTTGGAGCATTCGTTAGCCAAAATGGCATAACTACAAACTCATAATGCTCATAACAAGTTATGAATGCAGTTTTAAAAATATTCTCATCTTTAATTCTGACTTGATGATATCTAGATCTCAAGTCTATTTTTGAGAATATCATTGTTCTGCGTATTTGATCGAACATATCATCTATGCGGGGATATGGATATCTTTTTTTAATTGTCATCTTGTTTAACTGATGGTAATCTATATGTTAGAATAATCAACCCATAGTTTACCCACTTAGACATTAATTCCATTATTTTTGTCGTATTTGCCTAGTTCATGTGTCCCACATTGTGCAAGTTGTTATTTGCCTATCTATAATGGTCAAACTTTCCATATTTGACTCATGGAGTGCATGGGAGAGCTAAAGGAATCAATTTTTTTTTATTCCTGGCCTCCTAGGCACCCTTCTGCTTTTTTTGCTTTATTGCCTGCTTTTTCAGTGTTTTAAGGCAAAAGGAAAAGCTAGACTAGGTGAGGTTGACTTGTTTTTTGTCCTACACATCCTCCTCTCTTTTCTCCATGAAAAAGCATGTATGAGCTTCCATTCCACCACTCTTTAGCTTGCCTATGCCTTTTTTCCAATTCGTGAGCTCCATGATAGATTTGGGATTAGCTTTTTACACCTATGGGGGATTTGCTTATTTTTGGTAAGCCTGCTTTATGTTAGATTTGGATGCCTCCTCATGAATTCAATTTCTTGATGTATTCTATTTATTCAGCAACCTATGTTATTACAGGTTTGGCTATTGTACACTCAGTTAATACAATTTAGTGTTACAGCTCCATATTCAGTCTCTTTGTGAGCAATTTTGCATGATCAATTGATAATTGTTGTGAGTAAAATTAATCTATTGCTGGCATTAATTTACACATGGTATCAGAGCCATTTTAGGTTGTTTCTCTCCTTCAAAATTTTTTTTGCAGGTTCGACATTAAAGACTGGGAGCCTTCTACTGACAGCCGGGACAGATTTTCTAGAGCTATGGATCAATCACAGAAAACTATCTTGACTTCTTTCAATTTATTTGAATGGAAAGCAGAGATGGAGATACTGTTGAGAGAGAAAGGCCTCTACAGGGTGACTATGGAAACAAAAGTAGAGCCCAATGTAGTTGCAGAGAAGATAAAATGGAACAACAGGAGGGATGAGGCTTATGGCCTCCTGTGCCTCAGTATTTCCAGAGACCTCCTTTTCCATCTCGATGGATTGACATCACCGAATGAAGTATGGGAGAAGCTTGCTGATCTTTTTGGAAAGACAGATGAGATGAGGGGACATCAAATAAAAAATGAGCTGATTTCTCTGAGTCCAACAAGCTTTGAATCCCTGCAGCTATATTTCTCCAAGTTCAAAGCACTAGTTTTGTAGCTGAAACAGTGTGGTATTGAAAAGAAAGATTATTAGCTTGTACTGGCCATCCTCTCAAAGCTGGGCCCTGATTATTTAGTGTTTTTTTCGACCTTCTATGCCACAAAACTGACAGCTCGAACCTGGAAGATGCCTAGCCTTGCAGATTTCATGGAATCTCTCACACAAGAACAGGACAAGCTGGTGATGATGGGCACCATCAAACCATCCAAAGATCAATCTTTGATTGCTGGAGATTCGAGGGTGGATTCAAAAAGCAAAAAGAAAGCTAAAAAGCCACCTGATAAAAATAGAGACAAGAAACAGTCTCCGGAGGATCAACAAGGTCCCAAGAAGAATAACCAGAAGAAGAAGAACAAAGGTGAAATGAACAAGTGCGCATACTACAATAAGGAAAATCACACTGAAAGCTCTTGTATGAAAAAACAGATAGACATGCTGACCAATCTCCTGGAGAAGAATGGCATCTCCCTTCCAAAAAGCTCAAAGAAGAGAGAAGGAGGATCAAGTTCAGATGACAGAGAGAGAGTCCATGCTCTAGTTGCTGGCACATCATGCTCACCCAGTTTTATCATTGACTATGGAGCTTCAAGAGACATGGTTTCGACTAAGGAGGCCTTCTCCTCACTGGATATGTCAAAAGGACCATCTATTGTACTGGGAGATGACTCTCTCACTGAAAGTAAAGGCAAAGGAAGGATAGATCTTGATCATGGTCAGTTCGGCAATGTGCTATATGTCCCTGGTCTCGTCTCCAACCTCTTGTCAGTGTACCAGATGACCCACACTGGGTCTCCTAAGAAGGTCATATTCTCCCCCAATGAAGTTGAGATCACAGATATTTCAACTAGTAGAGTCATTGCAAAAGGAGTTGCGTATCATGCTCAAAAGGTATACATGTTCTCACACTTCCTACCTTACTCAAACCCCTCTGCTCTTCTCATTCATGCTAATGAAGCCAGCAAGCTATGGCATGAAATATTTGGCCATCTAAATTACAAGTATCTGTCTGATCTTAGTGAAAAAGAAATGGTCATAGGGTTGCCCAAGATAAAATTTTCCAAAGGAGTCTGCCAATGTTGTATCCTAGGAAAACACCCAGAGCATAAGTTTGAGAGATCTAGTCATGAGAGAACCTCTGCACCCCTCGAGCTGATCCACAGTGATGTTGCTTGTCCATTCCCTCATATGTCTATGAGTCAAGCCAAGTATGCATTAACTTTCATTGATGACTTTTCCAGGTATTGCTGGGTTCACTTCCTGAAACACAAGTCTAAAGTTTTTGGCCTATTCAAAGTCTTTAAGGCTTTGGTTGAAAACCAGTCTAGAAGGAAACTCAAGGCCCTCAGATCTGACAATGGTGGTGAGTATGTCAAGTATGAGTTTATTAACTATTGTGTAGATGTAGGTATTCATATGCAACATTCTATCCCTTACACACCACAGCAAAATGGTGTTGCTAAGAGGAAGAACAGATCACTGAAGGAGATGGCAACATGCATGATGGAGGCCAAAACTTTGCCACCAAAGTACTGGGCCGAAGCTATCAACTGTACAGCCTATATCCAGAATAGGGTGCCTCACAAACAGCTTGATGGTATGACTCCCTTCGAAGCATGGAGTGGGCACAAGCCATATGTGACCCATTTCAGGATTTTTGGCTCAAAGGCATGGGCTAGAATCTCGACAGAGAAGAGGAAGGCTTTGCAGCCCCAAAGCCAAGAGTGTCTTTTTGTTGGATACTATAAAGATTCAAAAAGGTACAAGTTGATAAATTTGAGCACAAATAAATCCTTCATTGAAAGGTGTGTTCAGTTTGAAGAAGAACCCCTTGCAAAAGTGGAAGTTGGTGAAGCCTCTTCACCACCTGAACCTCAAGAAGTAAGTAAAGAGTTTGTTGAACATGATGGTTCTGATTTGTCTGATAGAGATGAGTTTATTGCAGACCCTAATAGCCCCTAAGGCCAAAATGGGGATCCAAGACACTACATGCAGTAGGTGAGCTAGCTGGGGATCCCAATGACCCAAGAAGGACTAGATCTCAGTTTGAGAGTGGTCTGTGCATGAAGGATCCTATGTTTTCTAAAAAATGCTATTTGATGGTGGATTCTGATCCTCAAATATATGAATAAGCAGCAGGAGATCCAATATGGAAAACAGCCATGAAGGAGGAGTTCAGCTCACTCCAGAAAAGCAACACATGGGAGCTAGTGGATCTTCCCCCAGGGAGAAAACTAGTACAGTGTAAGTGGGTCTATAAGACCAAATTTTCTGCTGATGGTTCACCACTAAAGTACAAGGATAGGTTGGTAGCCAAGGGCCAATCACAGGTTCATGGCATAGATTACAATGAGATCTTTTCCCCAGTGGCATAAATGGATTCCATCAGGCTAGCTCTAGCCATTGCAGCCTCAAGGCAATGGGAGGTACATCACATGGATGAAAAATGTTCCTCTATGAATGGAGATCTCACTGAGGAGATATATATGCAGCAGCCTCAAGGTTTTTCTACTAACCCTTCTCTTGTGTGCAGGTTGAGAAAGTCATTGTATGGGCTAAAGCAAGCCCCCAGGGCTTAGTATGCCAAGATTGATAGCTTCTTGCTATCACTGAATTTTGTTCGGTGCAAATTAGATACAAATGTCTATTTGAAGTTAGTTAATGGTTCATTAATGATCATTGTGTTATATTTTGATGACCTCCTCATTACAGGAAGCTCACAGGCTGAGATTGCTTCCTTAAAAGGAGCTATGAACCAAACCTTCTCCATGACAGATTTGGGGCTCTTAAGTCAATTTTTGGGGCTTGAGATATCTCAAAACAAATCTGGAATCAAGGTGCACCATTCCAAATATGCCTTGGAATTTCTGAACAAATTTAGAATGAAGGATTGCAAAGCAAGCAAAAATCCTTTCCTTTCAGGAGTGAAGCTGATTCTTCACCGATGGTAAACAATACACTGTATAGGCAATTGATTGTCTATTTGTTGTATCTGAGACATACTAGAACTGATATTTGTTATGCAGTAAGTGTGGCTTCTAGATTCATGGATCAGCCTCAAGCGATCCATTGGAAAGAAACCAAAAGGATCCTTAACTTTGTTCAGGGAACAAGGACACATGGGATCTTCTATAAAGCAAAATCTGATCTTGAGTTGATTGGATTTACTAACAGTGATTGGGTAGGTGATAGCACAGACAGAAAGTCCACTTTAGGATATGTGGTCATGCTTGCAGAAGGGCCAATCAGCTGGTCAATCAAGAAGCAGAGTTCCATTGCACTCTCATCTACAGAAGCAGAGTACAGAGGAGTTGTTAATGCAGCAAATCAATGTTTATGGTTGCAGGGTTTACTTGGAGAGTGTGGCTTCGAACTTGAGTACTCAAATACCATCTATTGTTATAACTAGAGTACCATTTGAATCTGCAAGGATCCAGTTCAGAAGCAGAGAACCAGACACATTGAGATCCATATGCACTACATCAGAGAACTTGTGCATGATGGCACCATTCACCTACTCTTCTGTTCATCTTCAGAACAAGTAGCTGATATCTTCACCAAAGCATTTTGTGAGAAGACCTTCATAAATATCAAATCACTGCTAGGGATTGTTGATCATGCTGTGAAAGTATGAGTGAAGACAAGATTCTACAATTTTGTTTTACAGTCCATGTTTAAGGGAGAATTTTCCCAAGTTGGTTTTGCCTCTTTCCTTGTTTAAATGGATTTGCAGTATGTAAAGGGTGACTAAGCCTTGTTGCTAGGCCCTATAATTTTCTGATATATTACTCATAAGTCAGGCTTAAGGGGGGGTGTTAGAATAATCAACCCATAGTTTACCCACTTAGACATTAATTCCATTATTTTTGTCTTATTTGCCTAGTTCATGTGTCCCACCTTGTGCAAGTTGTTATTTGCCTATCTATAATGGTCAAACTTGCCATATTTGACTCATGGAGCACATGGGAGAGATAAAGGAATCAATTCTACTTTATTCCTGGCCTCCTAGGTGCCCTTCTGCTTTTTCTGCTTTATTGCCTGCTTTTTCAGTGTTTTAAGGCAAAAGGAAAAGCTAGACTAGGTGAGGTTGACTTGTTTTTTGTCCTACACATCCTCCTCTCTTTTCTCCATGAAAAAGCATGTATTAGCTATCATCCCACCACTCTTTAGCTTTCCTATGCCTTTTTTCCAATTCGTGAGCTCCATGAAAGATTTGGGATCAGCTTTTTACACCTATGGGGGATTTGCTTATTTTTGGTAAGCCTGCTTTATGCTAGATTTGGATGCCTCCTCATGCATTTGATTTCTTGATGTATTCTATTTATTCAGCAACCTATGTTATTATAGGGTTGGATATTGTACACTCAGTTAATACAATTTAGTGTTACAGCTCCATATTCAGTCTCTTTGTGAGCAATTTTGCATGATCAATTGATAATTGTTGTGAGTAAAATTAATCTATTGCTGGCCTTAATTTCCACACTATAAGTAGACATAAGGTATCATATTTCATTTTATAAAATAAGACAGGTTCTCCCCAAAGGGATACACTTGGTCTTATGTAATTCTTATCTATTAACTCTAGTAATTGTAGTTTTAATTCATTCAGTTCTAAGATATTCATCTGGTAAGGGGCCTTTGAATTAGGTACAAATCCAAATAATAATTCAATAGTTAAACCCAATTCTCTTTTTGGAGGTAATCCTGGAATCTCTTTTAGGAAAACAACTGAAAATCCTTTTAAGATTGGTATATCATCGAATTTTAACTTATCTTCTTTATCCATGTGTTTGTTATTCATTACATGCACAACAACAAATTTACAACCTTTACATACATACTTTTTCATTTGCAAAGCTAAAATCCATCTAACAGAAACTTTTATAGGTATTCATTTTACTGTAACTATTTCTCCTTTTTCATCGATACATGTAAATGTTTTCTCAAAACAATTTAAAACTACTCTGTGTTTTTCCAGCTATTCCATACCTATTAAAACATCCTATGATCTTACTGGAAATACATTTAATTTCACTTGAGTTTTGAATTGACTCATAAACATTTCACAATTTTCAACATAGCTAACTACCTTTCTCTTGGTTCATGTAGCTAACTGAACCAACCAATATTTTTCAAACGCAAGTTATAACTTTCTGCTATACTAGGTGACACAGCTTAAATTAGCACCTGGGTCTATCATAACAGAAATAGGTTTGTTATGTATCATACCTTCTATTTCAACCATGGATGTTTGATTACCATCATGTCGATTCTCCAAGACTGCATTAATTTCGGGCATCTCATTTGCTACATCACGAACAATTCCTTCCTCCTGATTTGTATGCACATTTCTGAAATTTCTCTTTCTATTTGGATAGTCCTTCATGTAATGGGATCGCTGACATTCCCAACATTTTACAAGTTCTCTTTGTTCATTATTTTTACCATGATGATTAGGTAGATCATTGTTCTTTGTAGCTGTAAAAGTCTGATGTGTATTACTTTTAAAATCCGTTCCTTGATAACTTTTCTTAGAATAGTTTTAGGAGCTATTTCTGAAATTTATGTTGGGCCTAAAGCCTTTCCTTCTTTGCTCAAAATTATTTTTTCTTTTACTCTTCCAGTTAGGTATGCCTTCCTTTTTTATTTTTTCTTTGTTCATAAAAAAAATTAGCTTTCCTCATTGCCTCCTCAAGGTTATTTTGATTGTCGTATTAAATTATGTCCTTGAAGCTAAGAGGTAAACAACTCAGAAACCTCTGTATCTTAGGATTTTCATCGATAATATAAGGTACATAGCGTAATAAACTTAAAAATTTACTACTTAGTTCCTTCATTGACATTGAACCTAGCTTAAGATCCTAAAATTCCTTAACTCTTTCTTCATAATACTGGTAAGATAAAACATTTCTTTTAAAGTATTTCTTGAAAGTCCCTCCAAGTTACATACTTTTCTTTAAAGTTTTTCACTCTTTTATATCCTGCCACCATATATCAGCTTTTTCAGTTAACTTATAGATGGCCATTCTAGCTTTCATCCTATTTGAGTAATTATAAATTTGAAAATAGTTTTTCATACCTGACAGCCATGCCTGAAATTCTTCACCCTTTTCCAATTCACCATTAAACATAGGGGTTTTATCTTCTTAAAATATCCTAAAATTTCTTCATAAGGTTTATATTTTCTCTTTTTAGGATTGTTATCGCTATCACTACTTTCACTGGAATATTTATGCTTTTCTCTGTGCGACCTAACCTTAATTCCTAAAGAAGAATTACTTTCATTATAAGAAAATTTTAACTTCTTACCTTTACGCTTGTAGGATATAGTTCCATATTCATATTCATGTTCTTTTCCTTTATCCTTTCCTTCGTTATGTAATTTATCCAGCGGTATCTGATTTAATTCTTCCTGTGCTCTTAGGATTCTTTCATTATCTTGCTTTATAGTATGTAATTCAGCTTTTAAGTCTTTTATAGTTTGAAGTAATTCATATGGTTGATTATTTAGTTCCACATATATATTATCTAGATTATTATGATGTGATCCATCATTAGTAGATGCCTCTACTCCTTTCATTTGCTGCAAAATAAAATTTTATATTTCTGTATAGAAACAATTTTTGAACAAAGTTAGCAATTTTGTTTTCTTGCTTTGTATGCAAGTTGAGCCAGCTTCAATCCTAGTGTTTAAAACTCACTCCAATACCACATGTAACAACACCAAAATCCCATAATAAAAGAAAAAATTTAACACGTAAGATCATTTAGAAGACCAAAACTGGTTTTTACATATTATAAACCCTACATCCTAAAAGCTTGATTAAGGTCATTGCATTAATGATCAAAATTACTCTGCTCTAGATTACAATTTATAAGTCTTATGTTAACTTACTTGATTCCCAAGGTTCATAAGTTACGGTTTCCTTGACGTAAGTTATGATTTGTGTGCTTGTTTTGTTTTTCCATAAGGATGGTTATCGTCATGCTTTGACATTTCTAAAAACTTTGTTTGCAAGTCATATTTCGAAGGTTGGGTTACCAGGTGATAGGTCTTACTTAGCTTATCAAGCTAATGTATTTTCTACTTTGTATTTATGGTGGTGGTTTTGGATGGAGAGATTTCCTTGTGTTTTTAACAACTAAGAGCCAAAGGTATGGATACCAGGGTGACCCTAATAATGGTAAGGGATGAACAAGAAAAATGGAAAACAAAAATATACCGACACTATGCAAAGTTCTTTTTATAATACACTATACTAGTTTTAATATATTTGCAAAATATATAACATCAAAATTTGTTTCAACTATATAAATATGGGTAAATATTTCAATCATTGTGGAGATAGGTGGGGTCTTAAAAGTGGCCACATGAAATTCATTTGAGTTCTATCTAGCTGGACTAGGGTTTAAACCCTAAATGAAAAACCTCTAGGGTTTTGGTCATCTGCATTACTCTTGCATTTAGATTTGGCGAGGAGAGTCGAGGGCTCTTGGCCCCTCCAGTGTTCAACTCTATGCACACCAGTCATATACCTCTACGCTAATCATCCACCACACCAACAGTGTTGGCTCCACGCATTGGCTTCTTGCAAAGAAACAAATCTATACAGGTAGGTTTTTCTACCTTTATGCACAGTGCAGTTTTATTTTTTTTCAAATTTATTTTAAAAGTTATCATAGAAATGTTTTAACCTCCAATATGATGTTTTCCTATAAGGAATACAAGCTGGTTACTCAACAAAGATGCAGTAGAGGAAATTTCAACTCAAAATGGGCCGTTCAACTTTAACTCAAATTCCATGTCATCATGTATTAGCTAATGAAATTTCTTTAAATTTGAAATACTGTATAGGCCTTAAACACTTTTTTAATATAAATTTGGGGATAGGTATCATAAAAAAGACTACTTTTTTTGTTTGTATTTTCGACATATCTCCCCATTTGTTTACTCAAATTTCGATAAGGAGAGCTCGTTGGATGCGGAATTAAATTCTACATCCAATGAGTACCCACTTGGCATACTTTTGATAGACTGCGCTACTCAAAAAACAAGAAATACCTGAAAAAATGTGATGATGACATCATCATCACAATTTTTCCAGGTATTTCTTGTTTTTGGGGTAGCAGGGTCCATCAAAAGTATGCTGAGTGGGTACTCGTTGGATGCAGAATTTAATTCCACATCCAACGAGCTCTCCCGATCAAAATTTGAGGAAAAAGACGGGGAGATATGTCGAAAATACAAACAAAAAATAGTTTTTTCTTTTCTTCCTCCAAAATTAATAAATATTATTTTATTAATTTTTTTTAGGAGGCCCATTTTGAGGTGAAATTTCCTCTAATGCTTGGTGTGCAGAGCTTTGGGTTTTGGTATCGACCAGGGCTCTGGTAATACCTATGAGCTTCGAACCCTTTGGTCTTTGGCGATGTGGACAACATTTCTCCTTTTTGGTCTGGCTTCATTGGAAGTTTACTAGGGATCATATGATCCCTCCTAATGTTATGGTAATTTCTCTGGTGTTTTTCCTCAATTGCGTTTACTGGAAGATATGAAAGAATTTGTTTAGAAGCCTCGAGGATGGAATATTAGGGTTTTTAAAGAATAGTTTTAAAATATTAATTTCCTATCTACAGACTGTGGAGTCTGGGGAAAACGTTGTAATGGAGTTGTTGAAGAAATTATTTATTGTTTAAACTTTAATAGAAAATACTTGGGTTTTAATTCCTGTTCTGTTGAAATCCTAATATTTTCATGGGTAGAAGCATTCGATTTCTTGTCTAGTTTCGACTTGGGAAGTCATCACTCTAAAAGGATGTTCAGAAAATTGCTTCTAGTCATTGCATTTGTTGTATTATCATGCTGTGAATTATTTTAATATTGGTCTGTATATTTATGTACTAATTATACGTATATGGATGGATTTTTATAAGAAATGTTGCGTTTAAGCTTTGAAAGGGTTGTTTAATAGTTTTTTTTCAAAATAATTACCTCTATGACCGTGCTTTGTTAAATTTAAACATTGTTGTTGTAGAGTTTAGTTATTATATAGTTTTGCATATAAAAATCATTTGCAGGCCTCGATCCTGTGACCTATAATAAATTTCTTAGTTGGAATTCTATATGAATTTTATATTATAAAGCCTTATTATAACTTCTATACAGAGTTATTTGTAATTATGATTAGACATGTGGTTAGATAAATTCGTCTACTGAATTATTTATATAATTTTTTAAACTCTAAACTAGTTATAAATTAATTATACTTAAGTTCATTTTTCTTTTTAAGAAAACTAAGCCTCTCGACTGAAGAAGAATGAATATTGAAGGTTTATTTAACTATAAAGTCTTTCGACGGTAGGTGGAATGATACTGGGTAAGTAATATTCAGATATACAATATATATTTTATTTCTAAATAAAAAATCCTTTCGGCTGTAAATATTGTTATGTAGTTTACTTGTACGGTTTTGAATCCTGGCTAGAATCCATAGATTATTAGAAGTAGAAAGTTGTGTTCGTTTGAGGGATTTACTACTTTCAAAAGAAAAGAGAAATCCCTAACTATAAAAAGGTTCATTGTTTGTTTTGAAATGATGATATCTCTGTTTTAACCTTTTGGTTAAAATGCAAGGGTTTTTAAAAGAAAATCTAAAGAAAATACTAAATGTTATTTATCTATGCACATTAATTATTATCTGATGAAACCTATATACATAGTTATGATACTATTTCTAAATAAGAATTATGCATAATTATGGTATTGTTTTCTAAATGAGAAGTAGATGATAGCCTACTAATTCTACTATCAAATTTCATGCAAACAGTAGCTTTCATGAACTCATGAATTTATAGGAAATAAATTTTTTTTCCTAGTTATTACAGAAAACAGATAATAATCTGGAAAATTTAACATTCATAAAATCCTACAGATATAAATAAATTTAAAGATAACATCAAGAACATCTTAGAACGTGTTAACTATCGAAGTGGACAAACACCCAAAGAAGACCGCTCCTCCCAACCGTCTCCTGAAATCAGCCAAGATCACCTGCTTTAGGACCCCCGAGATTGTTCACTGAACAACCATGATGAAGATGTTGTGTAGAAGCCTATACAGTACTCTCTATAAATTAGCAGTCACACTTGTAGACATAAACTCTTATCAAATCACTCTATCATTCCCCTCATCAAATTCCTCTTGTGTGCATAACTTTTGAGTTTCCAACAAAAACACAAGGCTCTAATCACTTAGAATGTAGTGAGTCACCTTCTCATTCGACGGTATGTATAATCTGTCCTAGGTCTTTGGGTCATTTTTGCAATAAAATGAGCCACATGCTCAATTCCTCTTTTCTTGGGAACATGACCATAATTATAGGGATGTTGCCTCCTGCAACAACTAGAAAGTGAATGTTGTTACTGCCATTTTTCATTTTGGCCTTCTACAACAGATCCTTCCTCCTAGTGGGTTAGTGAACACTCTTTAGCAGTCTTGCTAGATAGGTGTCTCTTCTTTTTAATTATTAAATAATAAAATAATTCAATTACAGTCATCTTTGACCACCCTTGGTCAACAACATTAAAATTTACAATAAATTTTAAAGTAATTTCTTCTCAAAAATAAAAGTGTCTCCAGTTAGTAGGTGGATTACAATAAAACTGAACAGATTCTTGAGGTGGTACCTCCATCTACAATAATTACTTGAAACTCCCATGCTAGATATATAAAATAATTGAGAAGTTTGACTAATATGCAATTAATGAAGTTATGTATACTATTGGAACCAGTTAATACTATTACGCTTTTACTTTGATATATCCTTCTATCCTATTAGTTTGAAGAGAGTTAATGTTGTCCAAAGCATGGAAAGACACGGTAGAAGTAACATCTTTTGGTTCTTTGTATTGAGACTATTCAAATTTTTTTATCTTTATAATGTATGCAATATGATTTATTCTCATTGTATCTGTACCTCTTACCATACTTTTTGTCCTGATTCAAACATATTCCTTTTTCTCATCTTTCCTCCACTTGTTGAGGTGTCAACCTTTTTATCTATTTGAGGTTAGGGATCATACATTTCCCATTGTATAGACTGTTAGTAGAAATCCTTCTAGTAGCCATCTTTTTACACCCAACTTTTGTTACCAAACTATAAGAATTGTTTAATGATTTAGGTTGAAATATGTGTACCTCATTCCAAACCTTCTCATTTAAAATTCCCATAGAATTATGCAACAAATTATTTATTGGAATGTTCGTCACTCAAATATTCAAATTTAGAAACTTTTTAATGTGTTCTCTAATGGGCTCTCTTTTCATAAGAATTAGTAATTGGATAAAGGTGTTTCTCTTAATTTTCCCATAATGTGATATCAATTAATTCATAAATAAATATATCCCAAGAGACAATATATACTTTTTTACATTTACAAATCCATTGGAACAACACAAATTATTTATGATATAAATTTAAGGATGCAATACTTACCTTTTTAAAGTTGGCACTTGGACTATATCAAATAATTTCTCCATATGGAATATCCATCATATAGTATCATTGCCATCAAATTTTATCATATCAGTTTTGGCAATGAAGTAATTTCTTGGTCGTAAATTAAACCCATGTGGTATGGATTCTGTAGTGATGATGATTAAGTGTCGAGGACACTTAACCTCTTTTTCTCCAATTGTTTTTCAAAATTTTAAATATGTGACTGGGATGAGACCCTATTTTTCACCTTCTCCTTCATGAGGAGGATAATTAGGAGTAAGAATATATGTCTTATCTCATTCATCATCACTTTCATATCTTTGACATTGCCTTTGCTAGCCATTTTTCCATATTTTGATCCATATTTTTCCCACATTCTTTCACTCAATTTCTATATTACTTTTTTTTCGTTTATAAATTGAACATGTTGTCATTGTCCTATAACTCAATTTATGAAATCCGTCCAATAAATAGGATAGTTGGTTACACATTTTTTCATTATCTTCATGAGTCATACTTGAGATCCCACAAAGTTTTGTGGGTGTGTTATTTTTTTATGAAACCCTTTCCATGTGATATAGAAATAATATATATCTATAATTTTTCTATATTTATTCTTTATCCAACCTTTTCAATCAATCAATACATATATTCCATTAAAAAAATATGCAATTTTCTAATTATCATACTTTTAAAAACCCTAATTTGCAGTTTGTTCTTCTAGCCAACCTTTCTCTTGAATTAGCTTTGAACTTTAGTCACCCTTGAGTATAAAATTTCATTATGTAGTATTCATACATGTTTTCTTTACAATTACTCTGGTTTTACCAAATTATTATCTGACAAGAGAAAGTTATGATAAATTTTCCAAAACTTTTGGTGTTTCTATCTCCTTAGTAGAGCAAACTTGTATTGCTCGACATGTGTCCAATGATTAAGGGTGAAAATGCGAAGTTGGGAAAAACTTGTATGACAAACAGAGTGAAAAAAAACCATATCGTGTGGATGAACATGCGAAAAAAATTCAACCTCAAACTCTAGGTCGAGAGTTTAAAAAACTCTAGGATGAGAGTTTGTGAGAGTTCAAACTCTTGGCCGAGCGTTTACTAAAACTCTAGGTCAAGAGTTTGAACCAATAACCGGGCTGTATTTCTAAAAAAACTCTCGGATGAGAGTTTGAACTAAAATCTTGGACGAGAGTTTGGAGATATTTTTCGGCCGAGAGTTCATGGTCAGCAAAACTTGCACAAATGTCTGGCATCTTTCTTGAACCTGCAACTTCAGCAAGCCCAAACGCTTGCAAATTTTAAATATTATTTGTGAGACTTTGTAGCAATGGATTCATCTTTGAATCTAGTTTCCAATGATATAAAAAAAAATTCATTTCAATTTGAATTTCTATTTATTAATGTTAGGTATAACTCCCGATTCCATTTTATTCCAATGCCAATGCATATATTTATACAATAGATAGGATGGTTGTGTTTCACCTTCCACCCATCCTTTTTGGCTTCCTAGATTTATTTAATTATTTACAATAATCCCTATGGATTATATCCTAACAATCCCCCTCTTAATCCAAAGGGGTGTTCGTAAGTCCGAGCATGTTTCTGAATCTTTCAAATTTTTCTCGTCCAAGCGCTTTGGTGAAGATGTCTGCAATTTGATCATTTGTGGAACAATGTCGAAGATGGACTATCTTGGCCTCTACATGATGTCGAATAAAATGATACTTTGTGTTGATGTGTTTGGTTCGATCATGGTGTTACGGAGAGAAATTCCTATGGCTTGGGGTACCACAATAGACAGCTAGACTCCAGAAATCAATCTTTCCCAATATGCAATAGAAATAAAAACATCTAACACTAAAGGATCGAACCTCGTACCTTATTCTGGACGGTTGAAGTAGATCCCCGTTGAGCTTTCCAATATTCAACTTGAATTGTTATAGCATGTCCTCAACAACAAGTAAACAATACAAGCATACTATATTTCATGGTGTTAGATCTATTCTAGCATATATAAATCAATAATGTATGAGCATTTGACATATTCCAATGGAAACAATATTCATTCAAATACACATTACTGGACAGGAAAAGATATTTCTATTAATATGAATCAAATATTATAAGTGACAACCTCTGACGGCACGTATGCGAACCGGAGAAACTGAATCCCCCACTTGGGCCTCCACCACCTCAATCCTCCATCACTCCAATAGCAAGCTTACTAACAAAAGGTAAGCTTGGGAAGAACACAATAGTGCTCCAAGGGACAAAGGGATGCAGACTCAAGCATAGGTTCTGGCAACAATGGACTATAGTTTCGGTACTCTCAATTCTCTCTTATGCTTTCAATGTCTCAAGGGTTCCTTATATAGCTTTTCAAAGTGATATTGAAAGGTCGAATCTGTGCGATCTCAAGGCATATGGAAGGCCAGGAGTCATATGAATAGGATCCAAGACAAGGAACACTCCAAAGTATTTTGGATTATGTACACATCCCGACGTACGCGACTATAGAGGGAATATCCGTGTATGTACGCAGTTATCGGGGAAAATGTCGCGTATATCATTTTTCTAATGTTTTTAGGGATGGTCGATGATACATCAAAAGACAAAAAGTGGTCCATAGGGGCTAATGAGTCTGCAGCAGGACAGGGGAAGGCCATACAATGTGTGATTCACCCAGTGTGGTGAAATCCGCTATAACAAATGCCCCCTAATGTATGCGATCAGAGGGGTCATACGATGGCTGAAATACATTATAAGTCCATCCCAGAAGTGAAGTGATGAAGGTACCCAAGTGGAAGACTAGCCACCCAATCAGCATAATACCATAATACAACTCTGCATATAATTGCGAATACATATAGTAGTCCCGAATAAATAAGAGTACAATGGCCATGAATAGGAATGAAACATGATAACACATATGTGGTCATCGCCACGTACAATATACATAGATTAGAATCTCCATGAGGAATATATACAAAGGACCATGATCTCCACAACAACTGAAGATATATAACAGATCAAAATCTCCATAGTGGCTGGAAATGTCTGACATGTACTGGAACAAGTCACGAGAGCTGAAATCTCATGAACACTGGCACGATCAAGGAGGTAGCATATAGTGGATGCCACCAATCTGGAAGGTCTTCTACACAAACTGCTACGAGTACATGTCCTACTATGCGAATAGAGGTGTCGAGGTCGAACATAGTAGTCCATCATCTGATTACCGGTCATTGATGTATACCGTTAACAGACGCGAGATCCCCCGCCAATAATGAAAATGGGAATCAAGGTACTAGAGTGCAAACTAACAAGTGTGAATAAATGTGTTGAGGTCAAACACTTGAGAGAATCCATCGATCAGGGGACATTGATGTATTCCCAAAACTGTCAATGGCGAGAGAACCTGCCACTGATGACTGCAAGTCTCAAGGCACTCAAAATGACTCTAGATTCCAATCCAAGAATAAATGATCTAAAGTCGATGGGATGAAATCTGCTGGAAGGAGGGCATTAGGGAATCCCCCATCATCCAACACAAGGTACTCAACAAAGCTGTATAATGTGGAAGGAATCAATCATAAGGTGCACAAACCAGTAACTGTACCGGGAATGGCCGACATGCAAAGTCAAGATAACTGAGGAATGGCCGACTCAGGTTTCAATTTCCTTCGAACAAGAGCATAACGGTGTATGGTGACTGAATGAAGGCAGCATAGACTCGATATACAAACTGGGACATCTCTATGACGTAGGAGGCATCAATAGAGGCTCCATAGGGACTGGAAGCTTAACCAGTCGGTGGAGATAAAACTCACATAAATGAGTATAGCTCCTAAAGTCAAACTATAACCCAACTAATGGATGTGATATACAGTGCTCTGTTCGAAGGCGACACGACTCGACAGCTGCCAAAGATAATATCTTTTCTTGTCTAGCTTTTTGGTTTTTTGATTTTTTTTGGTCTTTTTCAGTTATTTGAAAATCTTGAAAAAAGAATAAACTAGCTTTATAGTTACAAACTAGGAGGATACAAGTGTCATTTAGGGTAAACAAGCTAGTTCCAAGCAGTGGAACATACCTATGCTCAATGCAAGGATACATGTGTAGGATATCGACACTCGGGGGAAAATTCCCTCCCGGTAAAAGGGGAATGAAGCTACGAAGGATATAAATAAAGGCTCTACATGGCTAGACATGAGACAAGATCGGGCTATATGGATGAAACGCAATTTCAGGGGAGCTGGCATAAAGCTCAATAAGACAGGAAAAGACACAACTTGATACAAGGGGAGTCCGGAGGGAAAAAGGCTAGCATAAGATCAAGAGGAGTATGAGGCTCTTGCTAAATGTCATGGCAATACTATACAACAGACTCCCACACCCTAAAGGGGGAAACATCAGCATGGGCACCAAATGCAAATAAGGCGCTAACTAGGGTACCCATGTAAGGTGAGGCTCTACCACTCATATCATGCCACTTCTATAGCAGCAAGAAGGTTCCGTGACATAATAGAGTGGGTTCATACCTAAGGATATAGTGACATGGTCATAAGGTCATGCAAAATGCAAACGGCGGTGAACCTAACCTATATGCCAGTGTAGACGTTATACCTGAGATCAGTACGAACGGGTCAATCCAAAGGCTGAAACGGCGCTGAAAATGGTCTTCTACATCACAAATTAGGTCAGAAACGGTCCAAAATGGTTAGAAACAGTCAAAACTATAGGAAAGGGGCTAAAAATTTTCAAATATTTGAAATTTTTTCTATAAATAGTAAAAAATATAAATCATTTGAAACTTTTACCCATTGGAGCTCTGATATTCAACTGCAAATTCCAGAAGATCTAGCCAATGGAATTCACAACCAATTCTTCCAGGTATTTACTCATGTTCTCTGCTTGCATTTCAATATAATTTTTGTAATTTTTCATGGTCAAATGAATTTTTAAAGGCCAAACTTACATGAGTGCTACGGCCCACACAGGTATCAAGGCTTTTTCCGCGTATAGGGCTGGCTATACGCGGAAAAGGGACCAGAAACCGCGTACATACGCGGCTGTTTTCAAAATAGCCGCGTATGACGTCGCGCATAAGGATTTTCATGAATCTAATAGACATTTTGGTCAAAATCTCATGCAGGATGGTACTAGAGTGGTGAGAACGCGAGCACGGTGATGTAGAGGAAGCAATAAGGGCTGACAGAATGGATCAAGAAGCTCTAAGAAGATGCGAACTCTACAAGTTTTGGTGCCTAGGAGGCTTGAGGGCCAAACCAGGACTACTACAGATGCTTGTAGACTATTGGGATCCGGACTTAGAGTCCTTCCGGCTAGACGGCATGTCCCTCACCATTGAGGTGGAGGATATCTACTTTATCACAGGTCTATCACGGCGAGGTGAGATGGTGAACCTTCGTGCCCGAGGAGGGCCAGGTCATGGGCTGACTATCGACGAGTACATAGCTGTGTACTGCTACCCAGAGATGGAAAATGTGGGGAGCCAAGTTCCCACCAACGCTATACAGGTACTGGGCCTAAAGGCCATACTACTGACATTGGGTAGGATAGCAGGCTTAGCATCACTCCATCAGGCCTCTCGGCCACTGATGTTCTATGCGGTGGAGTGCATAACACCGACCATCTATGACTGGAGCACTTCCCTACTGAGCAACATGAAAAATCAGCTTAGTGAGTGCAAGGCAGGTAGGATACAGAACTTCAGGTTCAGCAGTATCTTGAGCACTTTTTTCTTCGAGCGTGTTCCAGGATTGAGCCCTAGAGTGGATGTTCCTCTCCATGGGGTTCGAGATCCGGCCCAACGATGTTGGGCAGAAGCGATGCGCAGACTAGGGGGCGGTAGGGTAGCCAACCCTTATCCAGCAGACTTTTTTCCATGGTGGCGATGACAGATTGTTGCCATAGAGGACTACCCTTATGCAGGGATATATTTCCGGGGAGACCCGGACATGCCATTACCACCAGGATCAGCATATGGAGACATAGGTAACGAATCTCGACCCTTACTCTTTTTAGAATTTTTGAAGTATTTAATTTTTTTTTGTGTTTTCTTGATTATATGGAATCAAAAAGACATGTTTTTGGGTGACAATACATAGTGACATCTACCATTCATGTGTAGATGTGGGACCACGGTGACCAGAGGGCTTCCCATGTCATAGAAGAAGGGGAAGAGGAGACGATATCACCGGTGTGGATGCGGAGCGAACGCTCCAAAGAATCCATACCAACTTTGTGCGACTGACTCACAGGATTCCCATGGCGTAAGTCGAGGACTTGCCTGAGGCTATGCAGAGATAGGTGGTGGGTGTACCACGCGCATGGGTGTGTTTATTCCGGCGGCTAGCTAGAGACATGGTGACATATCATGATCACAACCCTCATCCACCTCCACAGGACTATACACCTAGGAGTGTATCTATTTTGTACTACCGTGTATATGATGGTGGCTTTCAAAGCCCCAATTTTGTATTATGACACTATGTATTACCACATTTTTGATGTATATAATTTTTTTTTATGGTGATCGGTTTATTTATTTACATGTGTAAAAATTGTGTTTATGATTAATTTATAATGAATGAAACAAATGCCAATCTAACACATAGTTATCATATGAGTCAGCAATTTGATTAAAATTTCTTGGAATGTGTATATATGTTATGTTCTCAAACTGCCGTTCTAACAATCTCACACGTAAGAATCTCCTCAATAACGTAGGATCTCTAACATGGTACAAACCATTTAGTTGTGACACTACTAACTTTGAATCAAGACGTACCTCAAGAGAGAGAACACCATGCGAAATGGCATCTCGAAGAAGCTCGATAATGGCACTATATTCGGGAACATTGTTGGAAGATGGCCGTAGACATACACCTCCTGAAGACAATACATGACCCATAGGAGTAAAAATCACCCAAGCAGCTGAGGCTGAGTGTTGAGTGTGATGGCTTGCACCATCCATGAATCCTATGTAGGTGGAAGATTCCATTGACATCTTCCACAAGAACCCGTTCACGATAAACAAGACCTAAGTATGCAAAAAAGCTGTACAATAATATACAACAAACAGCCTTGGATAAAGATCACGCATAGTATTTTTTGAGATAGAGCCCATTTCTAGGCTCCACCAATACTGTCCCTTTGTAATCCACTAACTCGTAGGCACCCTTCTCTAACACACGCTTGACCACGTAAGGACCACGCCACATAGGATTAAACTTCCCTTCCCCCAAGGGTTCTTTCGATTGATCCCACAAAAGGACCAAGTCTCCCTCACTAAACACTCTCAGATGGACAGACTTATCGTACTGGGCCTTTACGCGACGCTTATTAACCTCTAGAGTCACCAAGGCATCTCTACGATGCTCATCAAGTTGCTCAAGGTGAACCAAACGCTCCTCAAAGGTGAAGTGTGTGGTAAGAGTTCCACGGCTAACTTCAACGAAGGAATCTCGCATTCAATTGGAAATATTGACTCCACTCCATGAACAAGCTGATATGGAGAAAAACCAGTGGCAGTCTTTACCGCAGTTTGATATGCCCACAAAGCAGGATACAACATAATATGCCAATTTGTCTTGCTTTGTGCGATGGTTCATTGGAGAATGGACTTAAGTGATTTATTCACTGATTCAACCTGTCCATTCGCTTGAGGATAATAAGAAGAGGAGTGCTCTTGCTTATACCCTAACTTGGATGCCAACTCTTCCATCATATGGTTCTGAAAGTGCGAGCCATGGTCAGTGACAAGCTCTCTCGGAAACCCGAACCTAGAGATGATTTGGTTGAATACGAAGTGAGTGGCTATCTCACCATCGGATTTTACTGTAGGCATTGCCTCAACCCATTTCGTGAAGTAATCAACAGCCACTATAATATGATGGTGCCCCCTAGCCGAAGCTGGGTTGCAATCCATAAAATCGACCCCCCACTTGGTGAAGGGACCGGCGGTGATAATAGGGTGTAACGGGGCAGGCTTCGAGTGCATGTTACGTGCGAACACCTAGCAAGCGTGGCACCTCTTGACTGCTTCAATACAATCCTTGAAGATCGACGGCCAGAAATATCCTACTCTCAAAATCTTTTGAGCTGTAGAAAGCCTAGATAAATGACCACCACACGAGATTCTGGGTTCGTTC
>LPNX010092773.1:311426-425220 GCA_001517045.1 Pseudotsuga menziesii | reverse complement strand
GGCAACAATGGACTATAGTTTCGGTACTCTCAATTCTCTCTTATGCTTTCAATGTCTCAAGGGTTCCTTATATAGCTTTTCAAAGTGATACTGAAAGGTAGAATCCGTGCGATCTCAAGGCATATGGAAGGCCAAGATTCATATGAATCGGATCCAAGACAAGGAATGCTCCAAAGGATTTTGGATTATGTACACATCCCGACGTACACGACTATAGAGGGAATATCCGTGTATGTACGCTATTATCGGGGAAAATGCCACGTATATCATTTTTCTAATGTTTTTAGGGATGGTCGATGATACATCAAAAGACAAAAAGTGGTCCATAGGGGCTAATGAGTCTGCAGTGGGATAGGGGAAGGCCATACAATGTGTGATTCACCTAGTGTGGTGAAATTCGCTATAACACATGGAATCTGGGATCCTTAGCCAGCTTGATTGCAGAAGTATTATCGACCAACAATGGAGTGGAGTTCTCTTGTTTTTCTTGCAAATCTTCAAGTATCTTCCTGAGCCATACTATTTCTTTCGTTGCTTCAGCTGCAGCCACATATTCTGCTTCTATTGTTGAATCTGTCGGAACTGACTGTTTGCGTGATCTCCATGAGACGGCTGCTGATCCAAGACTCATAGTGTATCCAGAAGTTGATACTCCTGTCTCCTTATCGCCATCAAAATCTGAGTCTGAGTACCCAATAAGTTTGAAGTCATCCACTTTAGAGTACTTGAATCCAACGTCTTGAGTCCCCTTCAAGTATCTTAGAACTCTTTTTGCAGCTGACCAGTGTCCTTCACAAGGTTTATGCATGAACCTTGAAAGTATGCCAACAACATAAGAAATATCTGGTGTAGTTGTTGTAAGGTAGATAAGACTTCCTACCAGTTTTTGATACTTGGTCGCATCCTCAAATTCTTTTCCTTCGCTTGATGTGAGCTTCATTTTCTATTCCATTGGAGTAGATATAGGATTGCATTTTGTCATGCAAAATTTGTTTAGTAGTTCTCCAACATATTTTTTTTGAGATAGGAATATGTACTTAGGATGTTGAGTGACTTCAATTCCTAATTAATATTGGAGATGTCCCATATCTGTCATTTCAAAGATCTTTTTCAAATCTTTCTTTATGGGTGATATATAGCTCTCATTGTTCCCTGTCATCAAAAGATCATCTACATACACCACAAGATACACAACAAATCTTCCAACTTTCTTTATAAACAATGTTGCATCATCAATATCAAAATGTTCGAAATTTAACTTCAAAAGATGCTCGGTTAACTTTTCATACCATGCGCGAGGTGCTTGTTTTAGGCCATACAAGGATTTGACAAGCTTGCATACCTTTTTTTCTTTTCCTTTCACAACAAAGCCTTCTGGCTGAGATATGAAGACATTATCTTTCAAGTCTCCTTTCAAGAAAGCAGTCTTCACATCCATTTGATGAACTTTCCACCCTTTATGAGCAGCTAAAGAGAGTAAGGTACGGATGGTAGCCCATTTTGTTGTAGGAGAAAATGTTTCTTCATAGTCAATTCCTTCTTTCTGTGCATAGCCTTTTGCTACAAGCCTTGCTTTGTGCTTGTCAAGTAAGCCATATGATCTGTATTTGTTCTTGTACACCCACTTTCAGCCAATTGGTTTGGTTCCAATTGGAGGGTCAACCTGCTTCCAAGTTCCATTCTTTATGAGTGCATCATACTCATTTTGCATAGCTTATTTCCACTCAACTCGAGTAGAAGCTTCTTCAAAGGAAGTTGGTTCAAAGTTAGCAGATAAATTAAATTCATAATCAAATGATACATCCATGTCATCACTTGAATTATCTGCTCCTCCTCCATCTTCTTGTCTTTTTGAACTTCTCGTTCCCATCTTTCCAACTTCATCTGGATGGACACTTTCAAGTGTCTTTGTGGCCCATTTAGGAATCTTCCGTGATGGTCCTGGTTGATCACCTGGTGATGCTTCATCATTGATTGAGAGTCTTTCAATTCTCTCAATCACATCATCCAGTTGAACCTCTTGTTCAAGTGAAGTAGCAGGAACTTCTTCATGCGGGGGAGTTGGTGCTTCATATGGAAATTCCAAAGGTTGATCCAAAATAGGAATCCCCCCTTCAAGGTTTGGAATTTCATATTCATTTTCAGAATATGTCTTTGGATGAGGATAATTTTCCAAATGATCAAGCTGTCTCTCAATGGACTGGTCATTTTTATTAGTTTCAAGAAAAATGACATCTCTGGAAATAACAAATTTCTTGTTTACCTCATCATACAAACGGTATGCCTTGGAGTATTCTTTGTACCCCAGGAAAATACATTTTCTGCTTCGAGCACCAAGCTTGTTTCTTTTCTCCTTTGGAATCAAGGCATAACAGGTGGAACCAAAAACTATGAGATGCCTGACTGAAGGGAGATGGCCAAACCACATTTCATGTGGAGTCTTGTTATCAAGCGCATTTGAGGGACTTTTGTTTCTCAAATATATCAGTCAGCAACAAATACACAGCAAAAATCGCAGCACTCTCCAGCATACATTATTCTTCAACATACATTATTTCTCCACTGATAGGTCTTCAATATCTCATATACATAAGTCACAGTCCTCTTTCAAACAATGCAAATGAAAATATTTGCAGACTTTTCACTTAAACTCCATGCATATAAATTAGGGTTTATGTATTTCCCAATGAATAATTTCAATGCAGAATACAAAACATTTTACCTCCCCATAGTTGAATACTGGAAATATTCTTGTGACTAACTCACATTTAGACTCAGTGAATATGCACAATATCTCACCACGAGTTCACTTTAAAGAGAAAAAATCCAAGAATACCACGATCTTTGGAAATCGTCTAGTGAATGGAGTGCATCACAGATTCACATGCAATAAGTACCGAGAGAATACTTCACTCAGCACGTCGATTATTCCAATATTCGAGAGAATAGTATGAGGATTATTTCACACATCGAATATCCTGTGGATGAAGATCGCATATGTGGTGGGAATGTCGCACGGTCGTTTCAACACAGCTTTCACATAGATATATGTGTAGAATATATATCACAACCGTCCAGTCTTCAACTCAGGCTCTTCAGTTTCACTCCACACTGGTGATAGAGCAGCATATACTCAACGCATATAAACTAGGGTTTTTGGCAAAAACGCATTATCTCCACTGATGTACTTCAATGGAATCGCAGTAGAAAATGAATTTAATCTTCACGTGAGTTCCTAGATTTTAGAGCAGTCTTCAAGTCACAATACCACTGATAGGTATTGGAGCAGTCTTCATCAAATCACAGCATTCGACCAACTATATGAGTACTAGACATACCCTCAGTACGTTTGATCTGTTTGTACCATCCAGCCTTCTTGGCAAGGGCATATCCATCACACGTAGTCTTTATGGTCTTCAATCAGTACCAACAATGTGTACAATGCAGCGGAGCACACTCTCTCCAATATAGATTCAAACTCACGTAGCATACAGCTCGCAGCTCGCAGCATAAATTTACAGCTCGCCTCTCATCTAGCTCGCAGCTTCAAATTAGGGTTTTTGACAGTCACAAAGAACTCAGACCCAACGCAGTTCAAGATCCCGCTATATGGAAATGAAATGGTAATGCAAAATTAGGGTTATGTAAGTCTGAGCAGAGATTCAACCATTCGGGTAGAGTGCAGTCGCTCAACGTAGTAATATTATATAATAGTAATACTACTTCTATGATGCTGCAGCAACATCTAGATCCCAGCCGAAGCTCCAAACTCTGGTTCTAAGACAAGGGGGCGAGAAAGGAAACCCTAATAAATAGTAAGCGTATAAAGAATGAAAGGTTAGGGACTGTGACAGCCACATGAGCTAGAACTGCAAGAAAAGTTAAATAGCACGCAGGCAGAGACAACACAGGCCAGACATTTTTGCTGAGACTCAGCACTCGGGACTTTGGCCGAAAGACAACCAGCAACAATTTCACAGTCTCTTCATAAAAACGTAGACATATATCGTAGCATACACAATAGAAGATGAATGGAGAGCATGGTTACAAATTAGGGTTAGGCTCTTCATTATACATCAAACGTATGAGCAGAAAATAAACGCACATAATGAATGCGCGCATGGGCAGACTGACTGAGCAGGAAGCCTGAAAGAGTAGACTGGAAATAGGCAGGAGTTATGGCAGCGCTCTGATACCACTTGTTAGGTATAACTCCCGATTCCATTTTATTCCAATGCCAATGCATATATTTATACAATAGATAGGACGGTTGTGTTTCACCTTCCGCCCAGCCATTTCGGCTTCCTAGATTTATTTATTTATTTACAATAATCCCTACGGATTATATCCTAACAATTAATAAGTTTTTTCTAAACCTTATCCCTTAAGAATTTTGTTATTATGAAAATCACCCAAAATGAAAATTCAATATCGTAACAAAGACAACACAAATTTTTTTGAAATCTTCATGGAGATCATAATTGACTTTTCCTCCTCAAAAGGGTACTTTTAGGTTTTGCAATAAGTGTCACACTAAAAATAAAATTGAAGCTCACCAACATGTGTCGATAATGCACCATTTTCTGAACTTATGTTGTTTCGATAAATAATAAAAAATAGTTCTCAAGTTCGAAAAACCTCAAAATATAGTCCATGCACAATTTCAATCTGTGTAGATTACGAGTGTAAATTTGGTTTCCCTAAAATGAATAACTATCTCTAAGAAAAATATGGTGCACACAGGTCACTCATTATTCATACTTAAATTTTTAAAGTATATGTCGTTGCTGCACGTCAAATTTTCCCCACTATATGTTGATTTTTTTTATAAAAATGAGTATGTAGCTAATTAAATTCTCTAAAACTTGTGTGTTTACTTCAAGGTAAAATTCCTAAGGGAGATATCGTTTTGAAGGGATTGAAGTTGAAAACATAAATTTTGCAGTTTGTTTTGTCAAAAAACATGCAAAATTATTTCCCAACTTCATGTTTTCACCCATAACCAAAAATAAAATCCAATGAATTAATAAAAGTAATAATTTCTCATTTCACACAAGGGTGAGTGCAAGCTATTGAGGGTCACTTTTGGCAAGTTAGATGCAATAAAAAACTGATCAATCAGGAGTCCCTCAACTTAATTGTGTTTTTCGAGATACTTACATAAAATATCTTGCTTAGAGTAAAAACATGAAATGTACAAAATTGAATCATATTTCTAAATATATAAGTTTTATGTATTGAAAATTTTTATAACTATGTCAAGTTTCATTTTTCCTAACAATCACTTTTTATTTTTTAGGCATGTGATAAGGTATATATGTTTTTGTGGTTGTAGTCTTTGAGGCCTAAATGATGGTTTTAGGATACAAAAATTTCCAGGAAAGTAGATAACATATAGCACTAGTGCAACGCTATTTTTTGAAAATAAAATTAGTAATTTTTTATTTTTTTATAATTATCTAAGTGATCTTTCCTCGAAAATGTTGAGGTATTTGTAACTTCGGAATGTATTCACTTGTATATCTTATATTGTATTTCATTGTACCCCGATGTTCCTATCAGGAGAATCATTAATATAATAAAGTCATGTAAAGTCATAGAGGTTAACCCTTCGTTGTAAGTTGGGGAAATAGACCCCACAGTCTAGGGGTACTAGGGTTATTAGAATCTCCTAGAGAAGTTGGACCTGGTAAGTAATTGTCAAGTGGAAAACTAGTATAAATAGAGAGTGATACTCTCTATTTGAAACACACATTCACTCAACTGTAGCGCATGAGTGAGAGAGCAGGAGCTCACACAAGTGAGAGAGATCAAAACTCTCGAAGATCATCTTTGTTTTTTTGGGTTTTACTTTTTCTATTGATGCTCATTATATCTCTAAGGAAGTTGCGGGGTTTTCTCCTTTATGGTTTCCCCAAGGAAAACTCTTTGTGTCTCTTGTCTCTTGTGATTATTTCTATGCATGTTATTCTCTCAAATAAGATCCTAGATCATATTGATTAAATGATAAAATTCTAACATGGTATTAGAGCTAAGCTAAGAAGAAGACACTATACAGTTGCATAAGCTAAGGCTTCTTACTTTTTGAGTCTCTCTCCACAAATCATCAAAAAAAGGAGGCTAGGTTGACTCTCCTTTGAAGGGCGCATATTTCTGTTTAAGGAGAATCAAATTCTAAGCATTTTCAGTTTTTTACCTACCACTACAGCGGAAAATTACGGCTTTTCACAGAAGATGGATTTTTGAGTGAGCCCAGCATAGGATTTCCCTCCTCATCAAAATCAAAGTTTAGAGATAAAGATCAAATTAATTAGAGGAAATTACAACTCAAAATGGGCCTCCTAAAAAAAACTAATAAAATAATAGTTAAAATAATAAAATAATATTTATTAATTTTGGAGAAAGAAAAGAAAAAAACTACTTTTTTGTTTGTATTTTCGACATATGTCCCCTTGTTTTTACTCAAATTTCTATTGAGAGAGCTTTTTGGATACGGAATTGAATTCCGCATCCAACAAGTACCCACTCGGCATACTTTTGACGGACCCCGCTACCCCAAAAACAAGAAATACCTGAAAATACATGATGATGATGTCATCATCCTATTTTTTCAGGTATTTCTTGTTTTTGGGGTAGAGGGGTCCGTCAAAAGTATGCCGAGTGGGTACTCGTTGGATGAAAAATTCAATTCCACATCCAATGAGCTCTCCCGATTGAAATTTGAGTAAAAACACGGGGAGATATGTCGAAAAGACAAACAAAAAAAGTAGTTTTTTTTATGATACCTATCCTCAAATTTATATTAAAAGAGTGTTTAAGACCTATATGGTATTTCAAATTTAAAGAAATTTCATTTGCTAACACATGATGACATGGAATTTGAGTTAAAGTTAGTAGGCCCATTTTGAGTTGAAATTTCCTCTAATGTTTCTGTTGGGTAGAACTCTGGGAAATTCATACCCTAATTTTCCATGGAACCAAAAAACCAACACTATAGAAAATCAGCTCCAGATCCATTTTCGGTATCTCAAATTGGTAAGATCTAAATATTTTGAATTTCCATTTGAGGTTCTCATTTAAAGATGTCTCATCACACCAATCTCGATGAAAATATTGAGGGAGTTGGTAACTTCTGGGCATGGAAGTATAGGATCTCACTGGTTCTTGAAGAAAATGAATTGGACTCCTACATAAATGAAGAGGTTATGATTCCAGAGGGAGATGAGGCTAAGGCTTTACACAAGAAGAACTTGGTCAAGGCCAAGAGAGATTATTGTTGATTTGATCAAGGATCACCTTATACCACAAGTTTCTTCCCTAAAGACACCTAAAGAGATGTTTGATTCCTTAACCAAACTATTTGGAGGAAAGAACATAAATCAGAAGATGACCTTGAGAAACCAGTTGAAGAATGTGAAGATCCAGAATGCAAAGACCATACAGTCATGCTTTAGAAGGGTTTCTCAAATCAAAGAACATCTTGAAGCAATAGAAGAAGAAGTAGAGAATGCATAAATTGTGATGATCACCTTGAATAGTCTCCCTAGATCATGGGACTCCTTCATTCAATGGATTTATGCTAGAACAAAGCTAATCACCTTCAGTAGTATGTGAGAGGAATGCTCACAAGAAGAAGCTTGAATAGTATCTTGATAAGAAAATATGGGAAATGAAGATCAATATCTTGGAGTACACACCAAGAAAATCAAAAGGGACTATCATCATCCCAAAGGTAAGTATTCTCACCAAAAATATAACCCTAGAAGATCTAGCAGAGACATATCTAAATATAGATGATTTACATGTGATGAGAGAGGACACTTTGCCAACGATTTTCCTAGAAATAAGGGTGGATCTCACAGGAAGAAGGAAAACAAAAGAAGACATCATGCTCACACTACAGATGATGATGAACCTCCCAAAAAGAGAGTCAAATAATAAAGTGAATATTCTTCAAGTGATGAAGAGTATGTATTGATTTCTACCCTCACAGGAACTGTTGCACATGGAAGAAATGATTGGCTCATAGACAGTGGGGCTTCCAAGTACATGACGAGATTCAAAGAATATTTTGTGAAACTATCCAAATATGAATTACCCCACAAAGTGAAACTTGGGGATGACTACTAGTATCCCATAAAAGGTAGTGTTGAATCCTCCTATAAGCTAGACTCTAGAAAGTCTATAAATATGAAGGATGTCTTGTTTGTACTAGGACTAAAGAAGAATCTCCTCTCCATATCTGAATTGTACACAAAATGCATGAGGGTTAGATTTATAGATAGCCAAGTCCTTATGTGGCCAAAGGGAAATACTATAGATGATGGAGCAGTGATTGGAGAGCAATAGGGAGGCTTATACAAGCTAATGCGCCAACCAAAACAAGCCTTTGTCCATGACTCAATAGAACCAAGTGAACTATGGCATAGACGACTTGTACAAGTGCACTATAGGGCACTACCACTTGCAAGAAAAGTTGTTGAAGGTCTTCCAGAAATACAAGAAAATAATGAAGGTGTTTATAAAGGATGTGCGAAAGAAAAGAACACAAATAAGACATTTCCAAGTAGTGAGAGCAAGGACAAAGGAATCTTGGAAATCATCAACTCGAATGTATGCATTCCGATGTCATCCAGTTCATTGAGTGGGTATGTATATTATGTTTCTTTCTTGAAAATCAAGGATGAAGTTTTCAGTAAGTTCAAGGAATTCAAAGCCTTGATCGAGAACCACACAGAGAAGAAAATCAAGACCTTTTGATCAGACAATGGCGAATAATTCACATCAGATGAATTCAAGAAATTATGTAGAGATTCATGGATTAAGAGGGATTTGACCACTCCATATAATCCACAACATAATGGGTTTGCAGAAAGGAAGAATAGAATGATTATGGAACCAGCAAGGGCAATGCTTTATGATCAAGATCTCCCCATGCACATATGGGAAGTTGCCGCTAGGAAATTTGTGTATGTACACAACCGTACTCTGCAGAGAGTACTTGAGAACAAGACACCTAAAGAAGTATTCTCCAACAAGAAACCAGAATTTAGTCATCTCAGAATATTTAGTTGTCCAGTATACATACACATTCCGAAAGAAAAGGGAAGAAAGTTAGATCCTTCAGGAAAGAAGGGTATATTTGTGGTATATAGTGAAATCTCGAAGGCTTACATAATATATTTCCGAGGATTCAAGAATATCAACATCAGTAGGGATGTAACATTTGACAAAGACTCAGCTTACAAAACATATAGAAAGAGACATGTTGAAGACCCTAAAGAGACAGAAGCACCTAGGATCTGAGATTCAACTATGAACGATGCAACTCAAGAATAAGATCAAGAAATGGAAGAACCCTAGGAACCTTTAGATCCACCCCAAGAGAAGAATCCTTACAAGAGGAAAATTGCATGGGTATGAGAGGCTATCCAAAGTGCAGAAAGATATGGGGCTCCAGAATAAATGCACAGAGAAAGGAAGAGAACTAGGTCCTACTTCGGTTATGTAGCCCTATTGTGTGACATCATTGATAAAGAACCTTCCAACCGTGAAGAAGCAGCATAAAAAAAATGATGGAAGGATGATATGATCGAGGAGTCCCAGTTGATAATGAAGAATGATGTCTAGGATGTGGTCCCAAGACCAGAAGGGAATTCTATTATAACTTCCAAATGGATCTACAAGATCAAACATGCTGCAGATGGCATCATAGAGAAATATAAAGCAATATTTGTGGCATGTGGCTTCTCCCGGAAGGAAGGGATAGATTATGAGGAAACTTTTGCACCTGTAGCCAGATACACTTCCATTAGATTAGTACTTTCTTTGGCTGTAGTGATGAAATGGAAGGTACACCAGACGAAGGCCAAGACCGCGTTCTTGAATGGTGTAGTGGAAGAGGAAGTGTATGTGGAGCATCCACTTGGTTTTGAGACACATGACAGGGAGACTCATGTGTCCAGATTGAAAAAGGCGATGTATGGTTTGAAGCAGGAACCGAAGACATGGTATGGTAGAATTGACAGCTTCTTTACTGGATTGGGATTTAGCAAGGGTAAAGAAGATTCCAAACTTTACTACAAGGTTGAGAAGGGGAACCCAGTGATACTCCTACTATACATGGATGACCTATTTGTGACATGATAGTATGGGTTTATTGCTGACACAAAGAGGAAGATTGTTGCTGAGTTTGAGATGAAATACCTAGGGATGATGTACTACTTTCTAGGCATGGATGTGTGGGAGAATATAGATGGAATCTCCCTGGGACAAGGGAAGTATGCATTAGAGATCCTGAAGAGGTTCAGGATGATGGAATGCAAGGACATGACCACACCTATGGCATCGAAACTGAAGCTATTGAGTGATGTCTTATTAGAGTTGGTTGATGCTATGATGTATCGTCAGATGATTGGGTCCTTGATGCACCTGAAGAATACGAGACCATATATTTTATTTGTTGTGAACACATTGAGCCAGTTCCTGATGGATCCGAGACATGTTCACCTGATTGTTGCAAATCATATTCTGAGGTACCTGAAGGGTACAATTTATTATGGGCTCAAGTATGACGCGAATTAGAAGATTAATTTGGAGGGTTACGTGGATTTGGATTGGGTAGGAAGTGCCATTGATAGGAAGAGCACTTCAGGGTGTTGATTGAGTATGGGATCAGGTGTGATCTATTGGTTTAGCCGGAAGCAGTCCGACGTGGCACTAAGTACAACCGAAGCAGAGTATGTCGTAGCTTGTTTGGCTAGTTGTGAGGTAGTGTGGCTGAGGAAGATACTATCTGATTTGTTTGATCTCCAGTTGGATGCTACTTGTATAAATTGCGACAACCAGAGTTGTGTGAAGTTGTTAGAGAACCTGGTGTTCCATGACAATTCAAAGCATATTGAGATAAAATATCACTATATCAGGGATATGGTGCAGATAGAAGCAGTGAAGCTCCATTATGTTGAGACGGATGAGAAGATAGCTGATGTGTTGACCAAGCCATTAGCCAGAGTGAATTTTGAGTACTTCAGGGAGAAGCTTCGTGTTCTCAAGATCGAGGTTCCTTCCAAGGGGAAGTGATGAGTCTTGATCCTTTCTGACATGGTGGTAGGCTGGGCCTCCCATGGTTAGATGTAAGTGATGAGCCTTTCTAACATGGTGGAAGGTTGGGCCTCCCATGGTTAGATGTAAGTGCTGAACCTTTTCGACATGGTGGCAGGTTGGGCCTCCCATGGTTGGATGTATGTGCTGATCCTTTCTGACATGGTGGCAGGCTAGGCCTCCCATGGTTAGATATAAGTGGAGAGCCTTCCTAACATGGTGGCAGGTTGGGCCTCCCATGGTCAGATGTAAGTGGTGAGCCTTTATAACATGGTGGTAGGCTAGAACTCCCATGGTTAGATGTAAGTCCAGAGCCTTTCTGACATGGTGGAAGGCTGGACCTCCCATGGTCAGATGTAAGTGCTGAGCCTTTCTGACATGGTGGAAGGCTAGGCATCCCATGGTCAGATGTAAGCGTTGGGCCTTTTTGACTTGGTGGCAGGCTGGGCCTCCCATGGTTGGATATAAGTGATGATACCTATGACCAGCATGAAAAAGTGCTGGCTCTATAGAACTTCCTATGGAGAGTAGAATTGAGATATAGCACCATTTGCTTGAGATAGAAGGAGCCGTAATGATGATGATGATCTAGTGATGAATACTTGTGTTGATGAACAATGTCAAGAGAATACCTTCCTAGATAAGAGGGATTGTTAATGTATTTGTAACTTCAGAATGTATTCACTTGTATATCTTATATTGTATTTCATTGTACCCTGATGTTCCTATTGGGAGAATTATTAATATAATAAATTCATGTAAATTCATAGAGGTTAAACCTCCATTGTAAGTCAGGGAAATAGTCCCCACAGTTGAGGGGTACTAGGGTTATTAGACTCTCCTAGAGAAGTTGGCCATGGTAAGTAATTGTCATGTGAAAAACTAGTATAAATAGAGAGTGAGACTCTCTATTTGAAACACACACTCACTCAACTGTGGCACATGAGTGAGAGAGGAGGAGCTCGTACAAGTGAGAGAGAGAACAACTGTCAGAGATCATATTTGTGTTTTTGGGTTTTACTTTTTCTATCGGTGCTCGCTCATTCTATCTCTGAGGAAGTTGCAGGGTTTTCTCCTTTATGGTTTCCCCGAGGGAAACTATTTGTGTCTCTTTTCTCTTGTGATTATTTCTGTGCATGTTATTCTCTCAGATAAGACCCCAGATCACGAAATGGGTTTTTTTATAGAATGTAGAGGTCAGTGTCTTCTAGTGTAGCACATAATTTGTTTCTAAATAATTAAGAATTGAAAAATTCATGGAAAAAAAAATAACAACATCTTTTCATAGTGAAGGAGTTAGGAAACAATAGAAATTGAAAAAAAATAAAATATATTTTTAAATAAAAATTACATATTTAGAATCTGCAGAAAAAATATCATTTATGCTTAATATTTGGTCAAAAATGATTGTGTGTAACATACTGTAACAAGTGTGTAAACAATGACTTCTTCAGAAAATGGAAGAAATTCCCAATTAGCTATGGTTTATCATATACCATAGCATAGGTTTGGTATTACCAAAGAAAACTCCAAACCATACACATAGGACTATTGGTGACATGTGAGCAAGTGAAATGTAATGGTTTAGGTGCTACAAATCAAGAGTGTGCTATGTTTAAATTAAAATTACATTTCCCACCCTTATACAATTGGAAAACATGTGCATTTTATATAACTACAAAACATGCATGTGTTATATAACTGCAAAACTCGTGAGTGTTATGTAGTTCTATAACGCATGCGTGTTATGTAGAGCAAAAAATCTAACACTATATGCAAAACTTCAAATGTATGGTTAATAGTTGAGAGGGGGTGTGGAAGGGTCAAGGGCCTAGGAGGATGTTGGTATTTCAAGTGGGGATGGTTAATAGTTGAGAAGGGGTGGAGAAGGGTCAAGGGCCTCGGAGGATGTTTTAATTTTGAGTGAGTATGGTTAATAGTTGAGAGGGGGTGGGGAAGGGTCAAGGTCCTAGGAGGATATTGTAAATTCAAGTGGAGAAAGATGAATGGAATGGGAACATGATGGGTTACAAAGGTGAAGGGGAGTGGGGTTTGAGATCATTTCTAGGAGTATAAGAGGTGTCGAATATGTATAGGATTAGAATTAGTACACGATACTTGAGTGATGAAGGCAGATAAGGTGGAGGGAGGAATTGGGTGATGGTTTTATGAGAGAGAGGAATGGTGAATGGAAAGCTGGATATGGATTATTAGAGGAGGAATAGGGTGTGTTAGAGGAGAGAGGAAGAAGGAAGGAGAAATTGAAGAGAGGGGATGAGATGCGATAACAGAGAATAGAGGTCATAATGAGGTAGGGGGTTGAGGAGAAGGGTTAAGTTGAAAACATAGAGGAAGGGATTATAAGAGAGAAAGAGGAGAGAGAGAGATAATGATGTAGAGAGAGTGTGAGAGAGAATAAGATAGAGAGAGAGAGGAGCGGGAGTGAGGGAGGGATGGATATAGAGTGAAAGAAAGAGATAGTGAGCGAGGGATAGAAGGTGTGTGCATGTGTGAAAGGGGGTGGGGAGGGGATAGACCATGGGGCCTTCACTTAGTGAAACCATGTCATAAATACTTCATTCATGGGATATTAAAGAATACCCCTAATTTCACTAGCTATTGATAATTNGAGCCCCCCTCCCAATACCTATTTCCAATTAAAAAATCCATATTTTTATAATATATTCCATAGTTTTACTAGAAACCCCTTTTTATACCCCCCAATACCTATAAACCCCCCATACAATATCCCCCTCCCCCCAATACCCATAATATATTGACCTTATTTTACAATTAGAAACCCCCCTTTATGCATGAATGTGATAAGATATTGCTCAACAATGTGAATCCCTTGTGGGATAGACACAAGGAGAAAAAAGGTAGAGGGACACACATGTATAGGGAAATCTAGAGAGAGAGAGAGAATGGGAGAGATGATTCTAAAGATAGAGGGTGGATGTTTGAGCGATGGAGAGAGAGGGAGGTTATGAGAGAGAAGCATGGAGAGGGAGGGTTAAAACAGATAGGGAGGGAGAGAGAGGACATGTCAGAGAGATAAAGGCACAAAGGACTTGTTATTAAGGGAGAGGGAAGGGATATATTGATAGAGGGAGGAATAGTGAGGGAGGTATATAGAAGGTGGAGAGAGAGTGAGAGACATAGGGAGTTTGCGAGAGAGAGGAAAACACACACACACACACATAGAGAGAGTGATAACAAGATTATGTGGGAGAGAGGGGTATGCGTGAGAGATAGAGGGAGAGGAGGAGGGGTGATAAATAAAGAGATAGTGATGGAGGGAAGGATAGTGAGGGAGGTATAGAGAAGGTGGAGAGAGGTTAGGAGAAATGGGAACTGAGGGAGGGAGAAACACACAAACATAGAGATATAGAGAGAGGGAGGAGTGACACACACACACACACACATAGAAATTGTGTGGGAGGGATGGGTGAGCAACAAAGAGAGCACAAAGAGAGTGGGGGGAGGGCTGAACGATAGAGAGAGTGATAAGGAGGGAGGGATAGTGAGTGCTATACCTGATTTTAGCACACTTGGTAGATCACATTTTTATGGCCGTCCCTATCCCTATGTAGACCCTTTGGACCCCCTTTGCTTAAAATCTACTTTGATGTTCAAGGAAATACCTTAAAAATACTTATTTATTGCTATACACGGTTCGCAAGCTCACATATTGTGTGTACATGCAGCTTGTTCTACTTTGACCCACGTACATTGAGAAATGTGCCCAAAAAGAAAATATGTTTTATTTTTCCTTAATGAGTCATGAATAACTTGACTATTGGCCTTCTATATGCCTAAAAACACTCTGAATCAACCCTTCACTTTCTATTAAAGGGATATGTATTGATCCTCTTGGATGCATTGGAGGAGGAGAACTTATTAGAGTAAGGAAACTATAGTGGATTTATGCCCCATTCATTCATGCTTGAGTCTGCATTCTTTTTTCCTATTGAGCAGCCATTCATTCTCTTCTCAATATTTGCATTGTATCGTGAGCTTTCCATTGAGATGGAGGATTGAAGTGGTGGAGGCCCAGGTCAAGGACTTGGTTTCTCCATTTTGAGGAGGTACCGACGGAGTTTGTCGCTTGTATCTCTATTTTATCAATAGAAATATCCACTTCTCATCCATTGTATATGTGTAACTATGAATTTTATTTATCCATGGATGTATTTACTTTGGCTTATACATATTGGTTATATATATGCTAGAGTAGGCCTACCACTTAATGTATACCATGCTTGTCTATTTTTTTGTTGTTGAGAATGGAATGTAGGTACAAGCATGATTAAAAGATTAAGGGGGATCTACTACAACCTTCTGGAATAAGGCATGCATTCTATCCGTTAGTGTTAGCATTATTTATCTCTATTGCATATGGAAATGGGTTTATTTCTGGTGTCATAGATTATGTTATGGTCTACCCCAAGACATAGGAATTTTTATCTGTAATAGTAAGGGAGGTATATAGCAGGTGTAGAGAGAATATGAGAGAGAGAGAGAGTCATGGAGTGACAGACACACATAGATATAGATAGAGAGAAGAGGGAGGGACACATAGAGAGAGAGAGAGAGAGAGAGAGAGAGAGAGAGATTGTGTGGGAGAGAGAGGGGGAGAGGTGAGCGATAGAGAGAGAGGGGGATGGGTGAGTGATAGAGAGAGAGTGATGGAAGGAGGGATAGTGAGGGAGGTATAGAGAAGGTAGAGAGAGGTTATGAGAGAGGTAGAGTTAGGGAGGGACACACACACACACACATAGAGATAGAGATAGAGATGGATGTTGTGAGAGAGAGGTGGGGGGGGGGAGTGGACACACACACACACATAGAGATTCTGTGGGAGAGAGAGGGGGGTAGGGAGGAGTTATATAGAGAGATTTATATAGGGAGGGATAGTGAGGAAGGTATAAAGAAGGCGGAGAGATGTTCTGAGAGATTGGGAGTGAGGGAAGGACACACACACACATAGATATAGAGAGACAGGGAGGTTGTAAGAGAGAGAGGAGGGAAACTCTCTCACACACACACACATAGAGATAGGGAGAAATGGAAATACAAAGGTAGGGAGGGACAATGAGTAAGGCATAGAGGGATAGTGAGTAAGGAACATGCATAGCCACATATTCCAAAAATATTCTTTAGGGATCGAGTCTTGGATTTCCTCCCTTGACCATGTTGAGGCATTAATACCATATATAATGCTCAAAGCCTCTTAAAGGAATGTGCATATTTTCTTGGATACTAAGCATTCCTTGAGTAAGTCATGTGTGGTGCTTCAAGGAATTGTTCATTAACATGGGTGCCTAAAATATTCCTTTATGGCCTAAGGCACAAGTATATTCCCTCAATAATGTCTTGGAGGGACCATACCTTTTGTTCAAAACCACCCAATTCCACTAACATCCATATTCATAGTCCAAATATACCTATGAGATGCCATGCATGATTTTTTAAGGCATCCTTCCTACCCCTAAATGCATAGAAGCTTTAGTTAGGGCCTAATTCCATAGTTTCGTCCCCTGGCCATTTCCATGGCCTTGAGATGCATACCTAGTGCTCAACAAATTATGATGCCATGCATATCCCCATTAATATTCAAAAGATTCACTTTCAATGTCATGTGTGGTGGTTGGAGTGATCAATTTTGGCCATAAATGGTTAACAACTTCCTTTAAGGCCTAAGGACAAATTGTTTCCCCCCACCCATGTCAAGGGGCCTAATATATGTACTTAGTGATAAAAATGTTCTAATGGAACTATTATCCCCATTTAAAGGTAAATGATACCATGGAAGGCTCTGTTGAGGTTGTTCAACACATCATTCTTGGCTCTAGATGCCTATATGCATCTTCTAGGGGCTAAGGCCTAAGTTTACTCCCCTTATTATGTCTAAGGTCCCAAGATACATACATAGTACTTAGAAAATCCTAATGGTTCCCATAACCCCATTAAAATAAAAAATATCAACTTGAGAGGTAATATATGGTGATTCAAGGTGTCATTCATGGACCTTGAGCCCTAAAAGCTAGTTTACAACCTAAACTTAAACATTTCTGTACCAAGCATGATTAACACCTTATCCTCCATATCTAATGCTAAAAATATCCTAATGATGGCCATATCCAAACTTAAAGGTTGATGATACCCTTAAGAGATCATGCATTTTTGTTCGAGGTGTTGATCTTGGCCCTATATGTCTATAGGATTCCTTTATGGCCTTGGTTTCCTCCTTCAACCATGTATACAGATATGTTCCTAGTGCTAAGAGAATTCTAATGCACTGCATATTCTCTCTTTGATGCAAAATATCACATACGAAGGTTGTATGTGCATGTTAGATGCCTTGTTCATGGAACTCAAGCCTTAAAACTACCTTTAGGGTATAAGTCTTCAGTTTTCTCCACCAAGCATGCTCAAGGGACTATGACCCATACTTGTTTCTTAAAGCCTCATAATGATGTCCATATTACAACATAAAGAAAAATTATTCTTTTCGGAGGTTAGACATGGTTGTTTTAGATGTTGTTCTTAATGATGCTAAAATATTACAATAGGTCCTAAGTCTTGATGATGCAAACTATTGTTTTTATTAATTTCCCTATCCATACCCAAAAACCATTTTTTTGTGTTTCTCCATAATGCATGCACGTTTTGCTTCTCCAAAACGCATACGCATTTTGCTTCTCCATAATGCATGCTCATTTCGTAAGTATAAAACATGTGCGTGTTTTGATTATCGTAACCTACGTTTCATATGATATGTCATGATCAATCTTAACCAAACCAAGCATTACATAACGCGAGCTAGTTGTATTTTTATGTATCATGAGCATGTTTCTTAAAAGTAGGATTGCATCTAAAAGGTCCCTCATCTTCTTACACACACCAACAATCCACTTTCCACTGATAAGAGAAAGTATGGGAGTTTAAAATATATATTGAGAGAAAACGATATATTTCTTTTAAATTTTAGGATAAGCAGAGGGTTATCCTCGCTTTGTGTAGATTATAATAGTGACTCGAGTGAATGAGAAGCAACATATTTCTGGTGATAATAAATGTTTGAAAAAATAGGGTGCATTGAAAAATACAATTCTTCTTATTTAATGCATATTCATCTTGTACCTCCAGAATTGGAACGTTTCCTTTTGCTTAGTTTTTAGTGAGTTCATTACAACGACATAGCAATTCGATAATTTGGTATAGAAATTACATATAAAAGTGAAATCATGATATTTCTTGTTAATAAACTATTTGTTAGTATATGGAGGTTCAAGTTGCAAACTTGGGTGAATCTCATTTGAGTGCTTGTAATAAAAGTTCAATAAATACATAACGAATGCAGATCAATCAATCAATATTAAACTCTAGCATATATAATTTATTTTGGATTCTTAGAACAAATCTCCAAATGGAACTTATAACATTATCTGAAAAAAAAATACTATACATTACTATAATTGTTGTTAATTAGTATGTATCTCTTAACTTTAGTTCATGTCTATTAGTCTTGAAGATAAGAAGTTGAAAAACAAAATCCCATCTTGAGATAAGAGTTTTTATGCTCTTGGGTCAAAATTTTCTTATGATATTTTATATTTTCCTTTGAAAAAAACCAATCCTAATAATTGATATTAATAATGCACGTATTTTCAAAGAAACACAAAAGGTGTATTACGAGAATGTGGAAAATATAAGAGTTTTCAAAAACAGTAGAAACGTTGTTAAACCTCTATGAGGACAATAAAACATAACGCTTATTGTATATTTCTACAACTTTATAGAAAATTCAAAATTGTACTGAGATTAATCATTACACACACACACACACACACATGCACGCATGCACGTGTGTGCAAAACAATTTTTGCGGTGTTGTTTGGTTCCCAAAAAATCAATTTATTCTTTATGGACTTAGATGGTTGTGTTAGAAAGCCTAATTTGATGCTTGAAAAATTGGATTCTCTCGAAAAGGGAAAAAATGTTTAGATTTATCGGTCTGTAAATTTGTAATTTTAATCACAACAAGATGAAAGGAATGAAAATCAATAACATTTGAAATGTAAATTGTTAAGAGTTTAACAAGTTATTAACCAAAGGTTGTGATTAAATACAATTTCTGGAAAACATGATCTAATTTCTATGTTATACTTATGATAACTTCTTTCTTGCCAAGAAAATTCAATTTGTACATTCTTGGATGGCAACTCATCAATTTGTGTTTAGATTTTTATTATGCAAGGATAAGTTTGTTGGCAAGCAACACCCTACGGAGCAATTTGAACAAAAAAAATTTCAAGTTTGTCATTCCATCAATTTTTGAACGACATTTTATATCACAACCTTAATCAACACTCATCTATAAATATTTTAGGAGTGCCGTCAGAATCTTTGATTCTGAAGGTACTCCCAATAGAAGTTGATAGATTGATTGATTTGGGGGGATTAAAATCAGTTTATATCGAGTTTGAATTTCTTGGCCTTAGTTTCTCATTTCTTCTTGATCATTTGAAAAGGTTATAATCTTGAAAGTTAGTAACTCCTAATTTTACAGTATTTATCATTCATGCATATTTGAGGTCAAATTAATTTATTACATCAATGGTTTTTTACTGTTAACCTAAGCAAGCTGATACATGATATGGTATTTGTTTTTCAATTTATATATGAGGTCTAACGATCTTTTTCACTTCCAAAATATCTATTTCATCATGTTAATCATAGGGATAGAAGTGTATTTCATATAAATTTCGCAAGTTTCACATTATTATACACTAGTCCTCATTTATGAATTTTGTATTTTTAGATGAGATGAGATTTATGGGATTATGAACCTTTTCAACACCTTAAAGTATAGTCAATATTAAAGTCCATCATAAGTGGCTAAGATTATTTTCAAAGGTTTGATATGGGTTTGGTTACATTTACTAATTGTTTCTTTTTTCATTATAATATCAACCATAATTCTAATTACATCAATTGTATTTTTTCTTATTAATCTTGGTATTGTTGATATTCAATGATGAAAGAATAGGTGATTGTAACCATTAAACTATGTTTTGAACCTATAATTTTTATTAGGCCATCACATTGGTATGAAAAATGTTAATCAATATTGATGCTATTATTGAAATTGAGGGTCTTGATATCCGCGTAACCCAAATGTTTGCCATCTGTTGATTTGCAATCAT
The DNA here is from genome assembly GCA_001517045.1 of Pseudotsuga menziesii. Lineage (NCBI taxonomy): Eukaryota > Viridiplantae > Streptophyta > Pinopsida > Pinales > Pinaceae > Pseudotsuga > Pseudotsuga menziesii. The sequence continues at coordinate 404,905 of LPNX010092773.1, read as the reverse complement.
GCAAATATCATGCATAAGCCGTTGCTCGCTTGATTTTTCTGCAGACCATTATTGCAATGTAAGTGTTCTCCAAGTCCCATTAACTTGTCAATTCAAAGGTATGATGACTCTCCATGAAAGTTCAGAGTTCTTTGGTGAAATATGGCAGTTTAGAGTGTTAGTTGATATGCGCAAGTTCTGGATAAATCAACTATGCTTTTTAGTTCGGCTTTTGAAAATACTGAAATCCTGTGTAATTGCTATCATGGCCCGTGTTTCAAGATTTGAACTCATAGGCGATTAATATTTAGACACTGCTCCTGAATTCCGCGAGTTGGTGGTAAGGGTAGGATGTCTAGGGATTTTGCAGAAATTCTCTAGGTTTAACTTGGCAATTTCCAGGGCATTTGCAGCATGATTTGATGGTATCAAAGTGTAGATAGGGGATGTCAAGTTGAAGTTGATAGAAGAGTTTGTTTCTTGGGCCATAGGTTTACCACGGGTAGTGAACGCTGGTATAAGGGAAAGCATGTAGAAAACGATGACTGAAAAGAGTTCTTGACTCCAGCTAACCGAAAAATGAAGTATAAGTATGGTTTCCCTTCTTGACTACTCAAGAAGAAATAGCGTTCTCTGCTCGAACTTATTATCAGGTACGACACATGTGAAGGTCAACTTTCCTAAACCTAGTTTTATCATCTTCGGCTTTCAATGGTTTTCAAGGGGCATCCTGTGAACATGCCGTATTATTTCTTAAATAGTTTGCATAAGATGGCTTGTACCTATCATATTAATGTGGGAGATAAGGAGCGAAGTCTATTTCATCATGGACTAATTAAAATACTTGTTTCCTACCGGCTGCGAGAATTGGGGGATTCTTGGGAATCATTTCTCATACGTAATGGGTTTGGGGAAAATGAAGAGTGGCCTCGATGGAAGCCCAAAACTAGGTGAAGACTTATCAAGACAGAAGAAGCTGGGCCTGAGTTAGAAGAAGTTGGTTCTTAAGATAATCGTGACAATGAAGTGTCTAAATCCTGTCAAACCCTAAGTAGCAGTGACTTTAAGGTCAAGTCTGAAGTGAACCCTGAGATCCTTGTAGATGATTCTAGGCCTTGAACGAGAAAATCGATGATCACAGATGTTATAGCTGATTTCACCACTCGAGGTGAATCACACTTTGTATGGCCTTCCCCTGTCCCATTGAAAACACCTTAGACCCCATGGACCATTTTTTTTCCTTTGATGTTTCCTTGAACATCCCTAAAAACATGTGAAAAATGATACACGCAAATTTTAAACCTATAAGCGCGTATATACGCGGGTTTGACCACTAAAACCGCGTACATCGGGATGTGTACAAAATCCAAATCTTTTTGGAGTTTTCCTTGACATGGATCCGACTCACTTAACTCCTGGCCTTCCCTATGCCTTGAGATCGTTCGGATTCAACCTTTCATTACCCCTTTGAAAATCTATATAAGGAACCCCTTGGTACATTGAAGGCATAAGAGAGAATTGAGAGCAAAGAAACTATAGTCCATTGTTTCCAGAACTTATGCTTGAGTATGCATCCCCTTGTCCCTTGGAGCACTTTGGTGTTCTTCCCAAGCTTGCCTTTTTCTTGTGAGCTTGCTATCAAGAAATGGAGGATTGAAGTGGTTGAGGCCCAAGTGGGGGATTCAGTTTCTTCAGTTCACAGATGTCCTGTTAGAGGTTGTATCTTGTAATCTTTGATTTATATTAATAGAAATATCTTTTCCTGTCCAATAATGTGTGTTTGAATGAATACTTTATCCATTGGATTATGTCAAATGCTTATACATTATTGATTATATATTCTAGAATAGATCTAACACCATGATATATAGAATGCTTGTATTGTTTACTTGTTGTTGAGGAAGTAATCTATCAATTCAAGTTGAAGTTGGAAAGCTCAACGAGGATCTACTTCAACTGTCCGGAATAAGGTATGAGGTCTGATCCTTTAGTGTTAGACATTTAATTTCTATTGCATATTGGAAAGGATTGATTTCTGGAGTCAAGCTGTCTGTTGTGGTACCCCAAGCCATAGGAATTTCTCTCTGTAACAGAATTGGCGACTCCACTGGGGAGTTCCTAGTAGTTTTCCTTTGGGGGTTGTTTTATCGACATTAAATGAATTTGAATTGCTCTTTTTCTCTTGTTTCTGTGTCGGGTCTGGGGGCATGTATGCCTAGTAGTGTCTGATTGGTGTGAATTTTGTCTCAGCTTGTCTGTTTTCCTTGATTTTATGTACCTTTCTTCCTATATGCGAGTTTTTTACTCACAGTCGCGTATACATGCGGGTTTCTCTGCGATTTCCCCGTATACACGTGGGTTTACTACGAATAGTCACGTATGCCCTAGCTTTTAACTTTTTGTTGAAGTTAAATGGTTGCTGGGTGAAGTTTGATGTTTGCTGAGTCTCCTTTGGCACTGCCTGAGTCTGTTTATACCTCTGTTTCTGACCAGGAACATTTTTTTTAGGCTATTTTTTTTTTTAAGAAGGTTATTGTCATGGCATTTTTGATTTTTTGTTTGAGATTAGTGCATTAGAGTTATTTTACCTTAGGGATTTGCTTGAGTGCTGTTTGTGTGTGCTTGCAGATTCTAGGGGTCATAGAATCATTCTTTTGCTTTTTGCATCTCATTTTATTTCAAAAAATCCAAAAACATTTGCTTATCATTATGCATTGCATGTTGCATTTTTGCATTGTACTTGCACTAGATTTGCTTTGGAGTACTAGTTAGTATTTCATATAGGAAAGTTTGCATTCATCATTTGAAGAAAAATTGTGCATTTCATGTAGTAGCATACCCTGTTTTCATGGACACAATGGATTTTCATTGATTGTTAGATGTGCATTTTACTTCATGTTGCATCATAACACCATTAGTTTCACGGTCATATCCCTATTTTGAGTAATAAATCCAATTAAAATCAACGCTAAATTAAAATGAATTACACTCTTTTCTTTTCTAGGGTGCACCAACAAGCTTAGGTTTTAGGATCTTGGAATAGTTCATTGTAAGTAAATTCTCCAAGATCACTAAACAACAACATGTATGTGTCTGTCCAAGTGAGTGTGTGAAATCCTTGGTATAACCAGTGTTTCTCAGGATCCTCCTCTCAAAAGGGAGTTAAGCACGAGGCAATGTGAGGAGTTATTGATTGGGATAACCCCTAGTCATAACTGAGTAGCACCAGAGATATTTCTAGGATTGTATTCATATCTAGGGGCTCTTTCGAGAGTTTCAGGCTTTACCCTGCCCATATGGTCAATCCTGCCTGCGACTACCCGCATGAGCATTGATTATATTGAGGTGACCTTAGTGGCCTTACCTAGGATATCGAGGGGGTACTTTACATGGGTTATTCTGTAGGTGTCTCGGCTAGGTTGGGGTCGGACAGCATAGTCGCTTTACGTGTTGAAGCTGAGGGCCACAATAATTGGTTACGTACCTTCGCTTGTTGTGTATGGGAGTCTCAAGCCTCTCCTAGGCGAGACATACCTGCTTCATTCGGGAACTCACTTAACCAGCCCTTGTTTGCTTGAATTTGGCTTTAGGTTTTATTAGTGATTGCTCTGTGCACGATAGTTGGCCTAGCGTTTACGTAAATAGAGAGTCTTTTCTATTTTTTGAGTCATTATGGATTCGGGTGCAGCTCCTTGCGATTCTCATCATTTAGCAGGACTTCTGCCTTCTACTCCTCCTTTGGGAGAGAGACCTAGATAGTCCAGGTGGACTATTTCTCACATTGATTCACACACCATGGGAGACCATTTAGAAAATATTCCTGAACCACCTTCTCCCATTCGTGTAGACGATGGGGAGTTTACTCCTACTTACGATCCTTCACCCAAATTGGATGAGTTAGGTCCTGTAATTTCTAAGATAGGAACCATGCACAATATATCTACTCACTCTAGGGTTGATTCCCCATTGACGTGTTACCGGTATGGAATGCTGGAGGACACCGAGACTCATTTTGAACCCACCAGCACTAGCTATGGTAGTTATGGTATGTCTGGTTTTCCTACACATGATTTGGCGTTTCATGTCAAATCCGAATTCAAGCCTAAGACTATGCCTGGGGGCACTCTCATTCCTTTCCATGCAGAGAGGTTTGGGAGCACTAGTCACATTGCACCTTCCATCCCGGTGGTGGAAGTTACATCACATATCCCTCCTAGGTCTAGGGTTAGTGATTCGATTAGGATACTGGATCTGAGATGAGTGACGATAGGGAATAGCACGTACCTTATTACTCATATTCCTTCATCATCGGTCCCTAGTTCTTCAAATGTTTATCCTCCACCTTATTCGTGTGGTCCTTCAAGCCGGCACATGGCTACAAGTCAGGTCCGTACTGCGGTTACTAGACTGATTGTGTCTCAGGTTTACATATCGCCTGTTGCTTTGCAAGGTTATGTTCATATTTCTAGAGGTCATGTTACTACTTCCGGAGTGCATATCCCGACTTCTGGTATGTATATTCCTACTTTTGGAGTGTATCTTCCTACCTATGGAGTGTCTCATGGGGCATTGCATGCGATGACTTATGGACCCTATTATGGGACGTAGTATGGATAGGGTTCTTCACCTTATGGGGGCGGGTATCAGTAACCTGCTTACTCTCCTAAATATGGCTTTTTAGCTCCTACTAGTCAAGTTCCACCACACTATGGTGCTTCCACGCCACCCTATATGGGTCATACCGAAGGAGGGAACTATGGCCAAGGCCATGGTGGTAATCAGACCTATATGAATCAGTGAGAGGTCCATCGACCTCATCATCCTAGGCTCCCTTTCCTTGTGATACTCAATATTCCTAACTTATCAAGATTGACGAATGATCCTGTAGCTCATGACCCGTCTTGGCCGGTTGTCCCTACCAAGCTTCCTTCGGACATACCTAAGTTTGAGGGAAAACCGAGAGAGGATCTGAGCAAACACATTACTATGTTTCACCTATGGTGCTCTTCAAATTCCTTACATTAGGAATCAATCCGTTTGAGACTATTTCAACGCACCCTTACAGGGCCTACCGTGAAATGGTATATAGAGTTACCTAGGGGAGCTTTCGCTTTGTTCGACGACCTTGTGATGACTTTTCTTAATCACTTCCAGCTACCAGTGCGTTATGACGTTGGTACTAAACTCTTGTTGACATTTCAGCAAGATAAAGCCACACATATATCTGATCATATTCAAGAGTGGCGTAGACGGAAGAGGTTAATTAAAGCCTTTATACCGATGGAGTTCCTCCTCGAGTGGTTCCTCAAGTCGTTATTGTCATATATAGCAAAGGATGTTTCCACATCCGGAGTGTAGAATGAGGAATAAGTGATTTTTGGGGCACAGGAACTGGACTTGATCTATGCTCAGTCCGGTTTGTTATATGATATTATTCCCAATGCTCCGCGTTCCAGTTTCGACCCCAAAGTCAAACTTGGACCACATGCCGATGGCATTGTGGGTTGTGTAAGTGCGAAACCTGTGGATTCGATTGCAAAACAAGTTAGTCAATTGTCTATAAACCAATATACTTCGGGACAAGATACGACTTCATCTCAACCCACCCAAACGATGAGTGTACTTTCTGTGCAATTGTCGGACCAGAAGGGTAACCAGCAGCCCAGACGGAATAGAGAAAAGGGTAAAAATAATCGTAAGGGTGGGAATAAGAATGAGAATGCTAATAGTAATGACAAGAATGGCCAAAATGCTGGGGGGGACAAGCAAGTTAAACGTAAGGTTAAGTTCCCTTGCAAGTTATGTAAGGACGATCACCTCACTTACTTGTGCCCTCCTATTGAAGAAGCTTCGAGATTCTTGGCACAGGGCCTAGCTGTGCTAAATAACCCTTTACCGCATAATAAAAATATGAACTCGAAGTACCATGACCAGTCTGGTGGTGATCATGATCCGCCAGAGGGTAGTGGTCATGGGTGCATTAACATGGTCCGTGGTGTGAAAGTTGTGACCCATGTGAAAGATTATGGTTTGTCACAACCCAGCCCAGGCAAAGAGCTTGATCCACCAGGGTCCCCTTTGCATATTGAGAAACCTATGGATAAACCTAAGACTGCACCTCGTATTCCTAAGGGAGTCCTTAAGCATTTAGAACATAATCCAAATTCCTGAGACACCTAGAACTATTCAATTGTCAAGGATTTGGGCCACACTCCTTGTGCGATGTTTGCATTGGAAGTACTTCAGAGTTGTCCATCACAAAGGAAGGCATTGCTTTCTGCCCTTGGTGTGAATGATGATGATTCTTCCACCATGATCAAATTTGAAACCACGGGACTTCAGCCTCACTTGCCCTACTATGTGTCTCTTTTGATTAATGTAGAATGTCTTAATATGATCGTCAAGCGCACTGTGATTGATGAGGGCGCTGCTGCTTCTGTGATGGCTTTATCTTGTTGGAAGGGTCTGGGTTCTCCTGAGCTGTCTAAATCAGCGACCATGTTAACTGCGTTCGATGGGAGATCTTTTAGGCCACATGGCATCCTTCCTTCCATTAAAGTTCGTTTAGGAGGGAAGACCATTGCGATAGAGGTCGAGGTGGTTGATGCGCCCCTTGACTAGAATCTCTTGCTGGGTAGGAACCGGATGTACAGTATGCAAGCTGTTTCTTCTTCATTGTTCCATGTTGTATTCTTTCCACATAATGGGAAGATCATAACGATTGATCAAATGAAATTCAATAATCCCTCTATTACCACATCTTCGGGAGCTTCAATCCCAGTCATTGAGCACTCTCAGCTGACAACTGGGAGTGTGGGTGTAGGAATGTATCCATCTCTGATGGGAAGCTTTAGTTGTCCTGCACCGATCCTGATGATAGGATCTAGTTCTGATGAGGCTTCGACATCTATGACATCGGTTTCTTTTCGCACATTTCATATGGAATATCCTTGGATTCTTCCTACACTGAGTACTTTGAGTGAGCCAGTCATGACGGACGTTCCATTGCCTGCAGCTATGATAGCTTATCAAGCTAATCTCAAGTCTGTTGCAGAGCCTAGTCCTTCCTCCTCATGGACGAAGGAGGAGGACCCTTATGTGCTGTCGGGATGGGCAATACAGTCTTCTCATGCACACGACTAACTTGATACAATTTTCCCTTCAGATGAAGTGATTATTGAGGCTATGTCGGGAGTTGAGCCACCATGGGAGGAACTCCATCATAGATCGTACTTTCTTCCAGAGCTTGACCGCTTGGAGCTTGAGGATTTTAGGGTAGTTCTTAGTCAGAGAGTTGGTAGTCCTATGGTTTCATTAAGCTCTCCTAGTCCAATGGCTGATGGAAACATGGCGAACATATCTTCAACGATTCCTATCAACATCTCTCGCAATCCTGGCATGATTGAGAATGTCTATATTGGGGCAGAACGTTCCCATGCTAAGATTCTTGAATACACCAAGCTATTTAAGAAATTTCATGATATTTTTGCTTGGTCTTATGACAAGATGCCAGGTATTGACCCTCGTATTATTGAGCACGAGATTAATACTTACCCCAACGCTAATCCTGTTCGACAATGTTTATGTGCGGTGAATCCTATGAAAGCACCCGTGATTAAGGTAGAGATAGAGAAGCTCTTGAAATCCGGTTTCATCTATCCTGTTCCATTGATGGAGTGGGTTTCGAACCCCATTTCAGTCGATAAGAACCAAGGAGCGATCCGCATATGTACTGATTTCCGTGATTTGAATCGTGCCTGTCCTAAGGACAATTTCCCCACACCATTTATTGATCATATTTTGGATGAGTGTGCAGGTAGCGAGGTGTTCTCCTTTATGGATGACTTTTCCAGATATAATCAGATATAGATTAAACCTAAGGACCAACATAAGACTGCATTTATTGGTCCTTGGGGAACTTTTGCATATCGGAAAATGCCTTTCGGCCTTAAAAATGATGGAGCTACATTTCAGTGGGAAATGACCTTGATCCTCCATGATCTCAAGTCAATTATTGAAGTATTTTTGGATGACCTTGCTGCTCATTCTCACATGAGAATGCATCATCCCTATCACTTGAGATTGGTATTCGAAAGATGCTAGAACTATTCGGTTAGATTAAATCCTCATAAGTGCATCTTTTGTGTGAAGTCAGGGCATTTGTTAGGATTCATCGTTTCTAAAGAGGGTATAAGAGTCGACCCTTTGAAGGTTGAGGCAATACTTCAGTTGTCTCCCCCAAATAATATTCATCATATTCAGTGTTTGCAAGGCATGGTAAAATTCTTATGAAGATTTGTTGTCAACTTCACCAATTTGACTAGAGGCTTCATGCGTCTCTTGAAGAAGAACACCCCCTTTTATTGGGATGAGTGAGCCTAGGAGTCCTTCGATGCACTCAAGAGAGCCCTAGCATCGGCCCCGATGATTAGTCCCCCAGATTATAGCCGTGATTTTCTATTATATGTGGCCACGTCATTAGATATGATTGGTATGGTTTTGGTTCAAGAGGATGAGGAGCTCCAAGAGCATGTCATATATTATTTGAGCTACAACCTTATTGACGCAAAGATTCATTATTCTCATGTCGAGAAGCTTGCTTTAGCTACCGTACATGCAGTTTAGTGGTTGAGACATTATATTCTCCTTCGCCAGACCTTGGTTGTAGCCCATGTCAATCCGTTTCAATTCATCCTCACCCGAAGGATGATTGGGGGAAAGTATAATAAATGGATTGTCATTCTGCAAGAATTCAATCTCGAGTTTGTTTCGGCAAAATCGAAGAAGTCTTTAATTTTTGTAGAGCTTATATCAGATTTCCCGAGCAAGGCCGAGGAGTTGGTTTGTGAAGATATGTTTGTCGATGAACACATATTCTTAATCTCAATGTTAGACCCATGGTATGGGGATATCATAATATATTTACAAACATTGAAGACCCCTACTCACCTCTCACGAGATGAACGACGACAATTACGTCACGTCTCTAAGAACTATCTCATAGTGGATAACACTTTGTACCACCATGGGGTAGAATCCATTTTACGAATTTGTTTAACCCATGAAGAGGATGAGGTACTGCTTAATGATTGTCATGAAGGGGCGTGTAGTGGTCATTTATCTGGGATTTCTATAGATCAAAATATTTTAAGAGCGCGTTATTTCTGGCCGTCGATCTTTAAGGATTGTGTTGATGCATTCAAGAGGTGCCACCCTTGCCAAGTGTTCGCATGTAATATGTGCTTGAAACCTACCCCGTTACATCCCATTATCACCGCTGGTCCCTTCACTAAGTGGGGGCTCGATTTTATGGATTGCAACCCAGCTTCGGTTGGGGGGCACCATCATATTATAGTGGCTGTTGATTACTTCATGAAATGGGCTGAGGATATGCCTACAGTAAAATATGATGGTGAGACAGCCGCTCACTTCGTATTCAACCAAATTATTACTCGGTTCGGGATTCCGAAAGAGCTTGTCACTGACCATGGCTCACACTTTCAAAACCGTATGATGGAAGAGTTGGCATCCAAGTTAGGGTATAAGCAAGAGAATTCCTATTCTCACTACCCTCAAGTGAATGGACAGGTAGAGGCAGTGAATACATCACTCAAATCCATTCTACAACGAACCATTGCACAAATCAAGAACAATTGGCACATCATGTTATATCTTGCTTTGTGGGCATATCGAACCGCTATTAAGACTGCCACTGGTTTTTCTCCATATCAACTTGTACATAGAGTGGAGTCGATATTGCTGGTTGAGTGTGAGATTCCTTCTTTGAAGCTAGATGTAGAACTCTTACCGGACACTTCTCCATTGGAGGATCATTTGGTTCACCTTGAGCAAATTGATGAGCAGCGTCGGGATGCCTTGGTGGCTCTAGAAGTCGATAAACATTGCGTAAAGGTCCAGTATGATAAGTCTGTCCATCCAATGATGTTTAGTGAAGGAGACTTAGTCCTTTTGTGGGATCAACCAAAAGAACCCTTGGGGGCTGGGAAATTTAATCCTACGTGGCATGGTCCTTACATGGTCAAGAGTGTGTTAGGGAAGGGTGCATATGAGTTAGTGGATTACGAAGGAATGGCCTTAGCGGAGCCTAGAAATGGGCTCTATCTCAAGAAATACTATGCATGATATTTAGCCAAGGTCTCTTATTGTATATTATTGTACATATTTGCATAGTTAGGTCTTTTTCTTATTGTGATCGGGTTTGTGATTAGTTTCAATTTCTTTTGGTAGATGTCAATGGAATCTTCCACCTACATAGGATTCGCGGATGGTGCAAGCCGTCACACTCAACACTCGGCCTCTGCTGCTTGGGTGATTTACACTCCTATGGGTTAGGTACTATCTTCAGGAGGTGTATGTCTACGGCCATCTTCCAACAATGTTGTTGAATACAGTGCCGTTATCGAGCTTCTACGGGATGCCATTTCACATGGCGTTCTCTCTCTTGAGGTAGGTCTTGATTCGGAGTTAGTAGTGTCACAACTCAATGGTTTGTACCACGTTAGAGATACGACGTTATTGAGAATAATCTTACGTGTGAGATTGTTAGAACGACAATTTGACAATATAACATATATACATATTCCAAGAAATAATAATCAAGTTGCTGACTCATATGCTAACTACATGTTAGATTGGAATTTGTTTCATTCACAATAAATTAATCACAAGAACAATTATTACACATGTAAATAAATAAACCGATCACCATAAAACTTTATATATATATATATATCCAAAATGTGATAATACATAGTGTTATGATACAAAATTGGGGCTTTCGATCCACCAACATATAATACACGGTAGTACAAAATGTATACACTCCCAGGTGTCTAATCCTGTGGTGGAGGAGGAGGGTTGTGATCATGGAAGGTCATTATGGCTCTAGCTAGCTGTCAAAATAACAGCACCCATGCGCGTTGTACACCCACCACCTGCCGCTGCATAGCCTCAGGCAAGTCCTCGACTTGCGCCATGGGAACCCTATGTGTCAGTCTCACAAAATTGGTATGAATGCTCTAGAGCATCTGCTTCACATCCACACCCGTGATGTCATCTCCTCTTCCCCTCTGTCTATGACGAGGGAAGCCCTCTGGCCGCCATGGTCCCACATCTGCACACAAACGATAGATGTCACTATGTATTATCATGCAAAAATATGTCTTTTTGATTCCATATAATCAAGAAAACAAAAAAAAATTAAATAACTCAAAATTTAAAAAGAGAGGGTCGAGATTCATTACCTATATTTCCATATGCCGATACTGGTGGTAGCGGCATGTCCGGGTCCCCCCGGAAATCTATCCCTGCATAGGGGTAGTCATCGCTGGCAACTATCTGTCGTCACCACCATAGAAAGAAGTTAGCTGGATATGGGTTGGACACCCTACCATGCCCCAGTCTCCGCATAGCATCTGTCCAATGCCGTTGGGCCGGATCTCAAACCCTGTGATGAGGAATGTCCAGTCTGGGGCTCAATCCTGGAACACGCTCGAAGAAAAATGTGCTCAAAATACTGCTGAACCTGAAGTTCTACACTCTAGCTTCCTTACACTCACTGAGCTGATGTTTCATGTTTCTCAGTAGAGTAGTGCTCCAGTCATAGATCGTGGGTCTCATACACTCTAGTGCATAGAACATCAGAGGTCATGAGGCCTGGTGGAGTGATGCTAAGCCTACTATCCTGCCTAATGTCAATAGTATGGCCTTTAGGCCTAGCACCTGTATAGCATTGGTAGGGACCTGCTTCCTACCTTCTCTATGTCTGAATAGCATTACACCACGATGTACTCGTCGATAGTTAGGCCACCTCCTGGCCCACCATGAGAACGAAGGTTCACCACTTCCCCTCGTCTAGAAAGCCTAGTAATGAAATATATGTCCTCCACCTCTATGGTGAGGGACATCCCATCTATATGGAAGGAATTCAAATCTGGATCCCAATAATCCACCGGCATCTGTAATAGTCTTGGTTTGGCCCTCAAACCACCAAGACACCAAAACTTGTAGAGTCCGCATGCATGTAGAGCTTATTGAGCCATTAGATCGGCCCTTACTGCTTCCTCTACCTCACCGTGTTCATGCTCTCTCCACTCTAGGACCATCCTGCACAAGAAATTGCAAATTTTTCCATTAGTTTATTGAAAAAACCTTATGCGCAGCCTCATATGCGACTGTTTTAAAAACAGTCGCGTATGTACACAGGTTTGAGGGCTTTTTCTGCGTATATCCAACCCTATACACGAAAAAAACCTTGATTTCCGCGTGGGCTGTAGTGCCCATTTTGGGTTGGCCTATAAAACTGAATTGACCATGGAATTTCATTAAAATTACATCAAAATGAAAGAGAAGAGCATGAGTAAATACCTGGAAGAAATGGTAGTGGATTCCGCCGACTAGATCTCCTGGAATTCGCTGTTGAAAATCAGAGCTCAAATGGGTAAAAGTTTCAAATGTTTTATAATATTTTGAATTGTTTACTATTTATAGAAAATTTTTAAATATTTGAAAATTTTTACCCCCTTTCCTATAGTTTCGACATTTTCTAACCATTTTGGACCGTTTTTGACATAATTAATGATGTAGAGGACCTTTTTCAGTGTTGTTTCAGTCGTTGGATTGATCTGTTCGTGCCGATTTTAGGTATCATATCTAAACTTGCATATAGGTTAGGTTTTATCACCGTTTGCATTTTGCATGACCTTATGACCATCTCATCATGACCTTAGGTACGAACCCACTCTATTGTGTCACGGAACCTTCTTGCTACTTTAAAAGTGGCATGATATGAGTGGTAGAGCTTCACCTTACATGGGTACCCTAGGTAGCGCCTTATTTGCATTTGGTTCCCATGCTGAAGTTTTCTCCTTTAGGGTGTGGGAGTCCATTGTATAGTACTGCCATGACATTTTGCAAGAGCCTCATACTCCTCTTGATATTTTGCTGGCCTATTCCCCTCAGGACTCCCACATGTCAAGTTGTGAATGCATTATCATGAGCTTTGCCTGCCTTATTGAGATTTATGCTGGCTTCCCTGACATTGCGTTTCAGCCATATAGCCTGAGCTTGTCTCATGTCTAGCCATGCAGAGCCATTTTTTATATCCTTCGCATCTTGTTTCCCTTTTTACTGGGAGGGAATTTTCCCTGAGTGTCGATATCCTACACTTGTATCCTTGCATTGAGCATAGGTATGTTCCACTGCTTGGAACTAGTTTGTTTGTCCTTATGACACTCATATCCTCCTAGTATGTAACTATAAATCTATTTTATTCCTTTTTCAAGCTTTTTAAATAACTGAAAAAGTCCAAAAAAAAATCAAAAAACCAAAAAGCCAGACAAGGAAAGATGTTATATGTGGCAGCTGTCGAGTCGTTTGACCTTCGAACAGAGCACTGTATATCACATCCATTGGTTGGGTTATAGTTTGACTTTAGGAGCTGTACTCATTTATCTGAGTTTATCTCCATCGACTGGTTAAGCTTCCAGTCCCTATGGAGCCTCTGTCGATGTCTCTTGTGTCACAGAGATGTCCCAGTTTGTATATCGAGTCTGTGCTGCCTTTATTCAGTCACCATACACCGCTATTCTCTTGCTCGAAGGAAGTTGAAGCATGTGTCGACCATTCCTCAGTTATCTTAACTTTGCATGTCGGCCATTCCCGGTACAGTTACTGGTTCATGCACTTTATGATTGAGTCCTTCCACATTATACAGCTTTGCTGAGTACCTCATGTTGGATGATGGGGGATGCCTTAATGCCTTCCTTCCAGTGGATTTCATCCCATTGAATTCAGATCAGTTATTCTGGGATTGGAATCTAGAGTCATTTTGAGTTCCTTGAGACTTGCAGTCATCAGTGGCAGGTTCTCTCGCCATCGAAATTCTTTGGGAATACATCAATGTCCCCTGATCGATGGATCCTCTCAAGTGTTCGACCTCAACACATTTATTCACACTTGTTAGTTTGCACTCTAGTACCTTGATTCCCATTTTTATCATCGGTGGGTGATCTCGCATCTATTAACGGTATACATTAATGACCGGTAATCAGACGATGGACTACTATGTTCAACCTCGACACCTCTATTCGCATACTAGGACATGTACTCGTAGCGATTTGTGCATAAGACTTTCTAGATTGGTGGCATCTCTTATATTCTACCTCCTTGATCGTTCCAGTGTTCATGATATTTCAGTTCTCGTGACTTGATACCAGTATATGTCAGATATTTCTGACCACTATGGAGATCTTGATCTGTTATATATCTTCATCCATTATGGAGATCATGGTCCTTTGTATATCTTCATCATGGAAATTCTGATCTATGTATATTGTACGTGGCGATGACCACTTATGTGATTTCTTGTATCATGCCTATTCATGGCCATTGTACTCTTATGTATCCGAGACTGCTATATGTATTTGCAGTTATGTGCAGAGTTGTATTATTGTACTATGTTGATTGGGTTGCTGGTCTTCCATTTGGGATCTTTCATCACTCCACTTCTGGGATCGACTTATAATGTATTTCGGCTATCGTATGACCCCTCTAACCTCACACATTAGGGGGCATCTGTTATAGCTTATTTCACCACTCCAGGTGAATCACACTTTGTATGGCCTTCCCCTGTTCCACTGCAGACTCCTTAGACCCCATGGACCATTTTTTGTCCTTTGATGTTTCCTTGACCATCCCTAAAAACATGTGAAAAATGATACATGCGACTTTTAAACCTATAAGCGTGTATATATGCAGGTTTGACCACTAAAACTGCATACATCGAGATGTGTACAAAATCCAAATTTTTGGAGTTTTCCTTGACATGGATCTGACTCACTTGACTCATGGCCTTCCCTATGCCTTGAGATTGCTTGGATTTTACCTTTCATTACCCCTTTGAAAATCTATATAAGGAACCCCTTGGTACATTGAAGGCATAAGAGAGAATTGAGAGCAAAGAAACTATAGTCCATTCTTGCTAGAACTTATGCTTGAGTCTACATCCCTTTGTCCCTTGGAGCACTTTGGTGTTCTTCCCAAGCTTTCCTTTTGCTTGTGATATTGCTATCTAGAGATGGAGGATTGAGGTGGTGGAGGCCCAAGTGGGGGATTCAGTTTCTCTAGTTCGCAGACGTGCCGTCAGAGGTTGTATCTTGTAATCTATGATTTATATTAATAGAAATATCTTTTCCTGTCCAATAATTTGTGTTTGAATGAATATTTTATCCATTGGATTATGTCAAATGCTTATACATTATTGATTATATATGCTAGAATATATCTAACACCATGATATATAGAATGCTTGTATTGTTTACTTGTTGTTGAGGAAGTAATCTATCAATTCAAGCTAAAGTTGGAAAGCTCAACGGGGATCTACTTCAACCGTCCAGAATAAGGTACGAGGTCTGATCCTTTAGTGTTAGAAATTTAATTTCTATTGCATATTGGAAACGATTGATTTCTAGAGTCAACCTGTCTGTTGTGGTATCCCAAGCCATAGTAATTTCTCTCCGTAACAACAACACCCTGTCCAAATGATGATATTCCTCATTCACAGACCAACATTAGTCAAAAACTAGCTGAAGACCAAACTAGTAGAGTACAAAGTAATCAGACTATTCACCGAACTACTCATAGTATTATAGCTATGATTTTTGCCAAAAGAGACTTGAGTGTAGGGGATGCCCCCGTTATTGAATTGAGTGATTCTTCATAACCTCATCCCAATCCAGCTCCAATTGGTCCAACCATCCTTGACCTGAAATATGTATCTGTCTCTGAGACTAATGCTATTGGTGTTCAATAAGTAAATCTTGGGTTTGATGTGGATCAAGAGATTGATCAGAAACCGTGCACAGAGGAGGAAGACAGAGGGGGGTTGAATGTAGGAACGAAGGAACAAATTAATCGAATCTCTTATGCTCAAGTCATCTCATATTTAGAAACATATTTAAAAGAGGCTCAGGTTATTAAGGCATTTGCTATGGAAGAAATTGCAAGCCTGAAGGCCGATTTGACTTCTTGGGTTGAAAAATGGAATCTTTTGAGGGAGAAGAAGCTTAAATATAAAGCTCAAGTTAAAAGCCTTTTGTTAAGAAATCAAAAATTTATCAAATAGAATAAGATTGCTAACACCAGGACTGTTAGATTTAAGGCCAAGCTAGATGAAGCAAGAAGAAATGTGCCAATTCGACTTTTTGTTGAATTAGCCCTTAAAATTTGACATTTTTATTTACTATAATGAAGTTCAATTTTGTCTTATGGTTGATATCTTCGTTAGGCATACAGACGATTTTAAATCAGCCTCTACAGGTTAGTAATGTCTTGTATTTTTCAGTTTTTGTTCTTGGTGCAAAGTGTTTTTCTTTGTTTAATAAGGATATCTGCATAATTGAAATTCTCCAGACATCCTATTTATTTTTATGTGATTGTTATTTACACTTTGCTAATAGATTCCGTTTAAAATTGCCAGGTATTAAGGGTAAATGAGATGAAGCTTGATGCTGTGCTGCATTTTTGGTTTTGATTGGCTAGAGTTTACTTAATGGAGGATTCTTTGAAAATACAAATGATTTCTATTTTTCTAGTTCTACGCTCCTATTTCTGAGCATCATCAGTTGATGGATTGCCTAATATAGCGATGACACATCTTGGGGAGTAATGATACTAGATTTTCTCCAGTAAGTTAGATATTTTATTCCACATTATTCCATCCTAGTGGTTATTCAATGACATACCTAGGATCATGGAATTTCCTTTTCTCTGTATTCAGACAAAAAATCTACGTATTAGCATATAAATAGGGTGGTTAGTCAATTAGTAGTTGTTCGATTCCCTTTATAAACAAGTTTCAAACATGAATAAGGGGTTCGATTTCTGAGACATTTGGAGAATTGATATTATACAATTTTATACTTCATTTTGTTGTGTTGGTGTTTTCTGGAACTTTTTCTGAATATCACTGAATGTTATAGGATAGTAAAGACCCTAGCTAAGTCTTTAATATGTTTATGCTATGTTAATGATTGTTCTCCTTTGTTAACTTCACTTTCATATATATATATATATATATATCGTGCTATTATATGTGAAATATTCTTTTATGGATCTCGAATGATTACATTGCCTTGAAATGTAAATGATTTATTGTTATGTTGAAATGAATGAGCTTCTTCACATTTTCAATTGATTATAAATATATGTTAGATAAATTATTAACTTGCAAGCTGACCTTGTTTCATCTACAAGTTAGTATATGACTATATTTGTTATGTTTAAGGATTGTGTATATGTTTGATTCATTTGATAACAGGTTTTAATTTCTATTTGAATTATTTTGTAATGAAATATCATCTTATTGTGAGATAATTCAGATTTAATTCTGTTTATTGTATACTTTTCTAACAGTTCAGAATTATTGATCATCTTATGCTTTAAAACCTCTTGTCAAATTATTAATTCATGCTCTTGGTCGAGATAGGTAGTCAACATTTAGGTCATTGTAGAATATAATTAGGAGCTACTATTTTCTACACTTAGCTTAAGATAATCTTCAGCATTAGTTAGTTATCAGGTTAAATTTCTTTGATTTGTTAGCAGTTTGGTTTGAGTAAACTTGGCACACATTCACCTTATAGAGACTCTCTATTCTAAGAGCGCATCACACAGGTAGCAGGGCCTTGATCCTGTGAAGAACAGTTACTTTAAACACATACAAGATTGTATTAAGTCAAGTGTGTGGGCTGTCCTTCTATATGTTGGCCTAGGTAAGTTTTATTGGCCAACAAATGGCGCTAGAAGGAGGGCATGGGCTTAAATATTAATGGTTAATCGATCACATAATGCTTCTACCAGGAATCAACCTACTTCCCCTCTCATGAGTTTTGGAATATTTTACACCTTGGTCTCTACATCACAACCCGAAACTATAAATACACCCTTTTTAGATGTGGTTAGGACCATTATTGAAAGAAACCCAACTGTCTCCCCGGTTTCCCCAGAAGAGATAAATCAAACCTTAGAGGAATCACGTAGGATTTTAACTAGAGCCTATTTTCATCAAACAGGGATCCCTCTGATTAATTTCGAATTACCAAGTAGAGCTCATTTTCAAACCTTGGCAGTGACCGAGTCAGCTGCTGATCTGATTGGAGAACATCCTCTTGAACCATTGAGAGGGTCTTCTGATTATCATCTTAGTGACCTTTTGAGAGGATTAGCTGGTCATAACACTTCCTGATGATTGTTGTCTGCAGGTGGATCTGACCTACCCCCTTCACCTCCTAAATCACCACCTGATAGCCCCCCTGACCATAACAACGATTCGCCATCAGATCCGGAATCCGATCTAGACATGGGTGATCATGACGATGGTAATCCTAATGTCGATAGACCATGGTTACGATGTGGTGCTATTGCTGTACCTGGAATACAACATAAACTACCCAAACATCCTGACAAATTGCTACCTAAGTTTGACCCAGATGATAAGGGCCTGACCGAAAATCACATTGACAAATTCATATTTTCTATTTAGACTATGAATGTTCAGCATGAGGATGTGGTATGTTAGCTATTCCCTTTAAATTTCAAAGGAAAAGTTGCATTTTGGTATTTTTCCCTAATGCAAGGATATATAACTAGTTGGGGTGATTTTAGTCAGGCATTCTTAAACAAGTTTGGTAAAGACAAAAACCCTGCTATGTTAGCACTAGAATTGGTTAGAATCAAGATGGAAAACAAGGAAAGAATAAAATATTTGAATCAGCGTTTCCTTACTCTCTTGAATAGGATACCAGTAGCCTACCGGCCTCCAAAAGATATCATAATTGAGAATTATGCTTCAGCATTACCTAAATCCCTTGGTATGTTTGTGAAACAAGATCGTAAAATCACGTTGGTTGAAACCTTCGAAGAAGAAATAAAGGTAAAAAAGAATTTGTTGACATTTGAACCAGAAAATAATGGCGAAACTGATAGTCCTTTTCGTAAACAAAATGAAATCGTTGTAAAAACTAACACAGATAAAAGATATACTCCTGCTTTCGATGTAGAAAAATTACAACAAGAAATTAATTCTCTCACAAATGAAGTGGTGATATTGAAACAAAATAATTGGAAGGTACTTCAAATAGAGGGAATTTTAAAACCCCATACCAGCCATATACATCACCAAATTCCAGGAAAAACACTCCACTTGACATATCAACCAATGAGGATGTTTTCAACACTATAAGGGTTGTTTATGCCTTACTTGAAACTTCAACCAATCAGGAGTTGGAAGAGGATTGTGAACCTGGGCAGCCTGAAACCAAAGAGGAAACTCCTAAGGATCCTCTCCCATTTAATTTCCATTTCTGGGATAGCTCAGCCAAAGAGGAAGAGTGTAATGACCATTCTATCTTTGTCAACCAGCACACCCATAATACAAGGACTAAAGGGCCTGTAGATTCACAACCATCACCCGCACCTAGGAACAGTCCTAAACCTATGAATCAACATCCTATGACTCAAAGTATGGATCTCCAATATGAAATAATAGAGGATCTCAAGAAACAGAGGGCAAACATCAACATGTTTGATTTATTGAAAATTTACCCTATGCCTAGAGGTTCAATACTCTTAAACTTAACAACTTCATCAAACACCAATGCTAGAAGAAATCAACCCTCTGTACCTTCAGTAAATAACCTTGATCCTTCAAACAGTAAAGCAGCAGCTA
This sequence comes from Pseudotsuga menziesii, assembly GCA_001517045.1. NCBI lineage: Eukaryota > Viridiplantae > Streptophyta > Pinopsida > Pinales > Pinaceae > Pseudotsuga > Pseudotsuga menziesii. Next base: position 385,179 of record LPNX010092773.1, on the reverse strand, counting down.
GTTTTAATGGTAATATCAAAATAGTCACTGATAAAGATACATTGATAGGTAAGAACTCCAAATCTACAACTCCCCCCTTCCTACTAATGTTTGAAATCTTTGATCAGAATTTCCATAATTGTATGATTGATTCTGGAGCTTCATCAAACTTTATGCTCTATTTGGTCTGCAAGTAACTGAATGCTAAGCCCACACCCTGCGAAATTCAAATCAGCCAACTAGATTGATCTAAGGTGAAAATTGTAGGAGAATTAAAAGGAGTAATGATCATAATAATCCACAGATATTCCCGATTATTGATGTAGTGGTAGAAGACATAGTTGATGTTTATGGGTTGTTCTTAAGTTGTGACTGGTCTCAAGATTTAAAAGGATAATTTTCAACTGATTGGTCACACTTATGGTTACCTAAAAATGAGTGACCAAATCAGATTAGGATTGACAGAGAGAGATACATCAAACACACAGTGACTGAGATAAACTCTCCCAATGAACCAGTATTGTTTAGTGATTCCATTCTAGGGAACCATGGGTACGATTCCTATTTGGGGAGTTTCCCTGCACTTAAATATGCATTTACTGATTCTGTAAATAAATCAAAAATTTTACATTGTGATTTTTAGGAAGCTTCTCCCAGTTTGATTAACACTATGAATAATGTAAATGATGTAATTAATCTTGTTGATAATCCTTTGCATTTGTACTTTGATGGTTCTCGATCCAAGGAAGGTGCAACAGTAGGTCGCATGCTCCTAGATTCTGTAGGAAATAAACTTATGCTATCTTGTACGCTGGAATTTCTCTACACAAATAACACAGCTGAATATGAGGCCCTCATCCAGGGAATCAAGAAGACATTGGACCTAAATGTTAAGGTTCTAATTGCCTTTCACGATTCTAAAATCATTGTTCGTCAAGTCCGCAATTCCATTCATTGATTATCTAATCATTTGCAAAGTTATGAAAAAGAGGTATGGAATCTAATTTTAGCATTTGATGCCTTTAATATCCAGTATATTCCTCGTTTTCAGAATCAGGAAGTTGACCTTTTAGAAAATGTAGCCTCACGGCTCATTCCCTCAGAAACTTTTTCTCCCAATGTTTTTTCTATTGAATTATTATTTAGACCGTCGATCCCCGATAACATCACTAACTGGTGTGTGTTTAATGATGATTCACAGATCATTGCCTTCTTAACAGGAGAAGATGCTTTTAAAGAATCAGCAATTGATGAGATCACGCATGACGAAGATCTGCACAATTTCTCAATAATCCATCCACCTCATCCTGTTGACCAATCTTTTGAGCTGGTAAATTCGATCGCTACATCGGTTCTTAGACTTGAAAAATTTTATGACCTACATGATAAGTTTAAAGGAGTGCCTAATTGCAAGACGAATAGTTCCAACATGCGTTATGAAATCATAAATTTAGGCATGGAAGCAAATCCTCAAAATATTAATTTAGGATCAGACTGTACCCAGAACGAAAAAATCAGCCTTTCTGAAACTATTTAGTCATACGATGACCTTAAGAATTTCAATACCTAGCTCATACAACATGTAATCCATATGAAATCCCAGTCAAAACCATTCTATCAGAAAATAAGAAAAATGCACCTTGCCTTAGAACCAGTGGTATTGAAAGAATTGAAAAAATTGAGTACCGCCCGCATTATATTTCCTATACACCACATGTAGTGGGTGGAAATCCTTGTTCCTGTTAGGAAGAAAAATGGAGATATTAGGTTATGTGTAGATTTTTGAAAATTAAACCGATCATTAGAAAAGGACAACTATCTTGTTCCGCCCATGGAACAATTCTTCCAGAAGGTGTCAGGTGCTCAGATGTTGTCTTTATTAGATGGTTTTTATGGGTACAATTAGGTTCTAGTTTCTCCTGCAGACGAGCTAAAAACTACTTATAGTACCCCTTGGGGAACCTATGCCTATAGGAAGATGCCCTTTGGATTGATAAACGATGGGGCTACATTCCAAAGGGAAATGGATGCTGCTTTCAGAGGTTTGACAAATCACTCTGTCCTTGTCTATTTAGATGATGTCATTGTGTTTTCCAAAAACAGATTTGATCACATTTCACACTTACATAAAGTGCTTGAACGTTGCAGGAAGTTCGGTATTTCCCTTAACCCTAAAAAGACAATATTTGCAGTAATCAAGGGAATTTTGCTAGGATTTGTAGTGTCAAAGGAAGGGAACATGATTTATCCATAAAGAACTGAAGCTATCTCTAGGTTTCTTTTTCCTTCTACTAAGAAATCCATGTAATCCTTCATGGGAAAGATAAATTTCGTGAGAAGGCTTGTTCCCAGTTTTTCTGAAATTGTGCACCCATTGCAGAATACGATTAAGAAAGACAACAATTTTTCATGGGGGGGTAGAGAGAAAGAGTCATTTATTATAATTAGAGAAGCCATAGCTGAGGCACCCGCACTCATGAGCCCTGACTTTAGGAAGGACTTTATTGTCTATACTTTCGCATTCGACATATCTTACACAGCTGTTTTTACTCAGAGGAACTAGCAGGGGGATGAAGTACCTATCTCCTTCATGAGCTCGAATTTAAAAGGAGCTGAGCTGAACTACCACAAAGTGGATAAACATGATTTTTCTGTGTTCAAAGAAGTAAAACATTTTTGGACTTATCTCCTTAAATCGAAAACCAAGGTAGTTGTTCCATTCTCTGTTGTGAGAAATGTGTTAGTACAAAAAGACCTTGGAGAAAAAAGGCCACATTGGATGGATGCTCTATAGGAGTATGACCTACAGATTAAACCCTCTTAAGTTGTATGTGGTTTGGGGTTGTGTAAATTGGTAGCTGAATCAACACATCTGCCTACTGACCAGAATGGCATACCTTTAGATGATACCTTGCTGTAAAAGGATGTCTGTTTTATCCCAGATTCGGCTAGTTCATGGTATACTGATATTCGAACTTATCTTCAAACTGGTAGTGCTCTAGACCATTTAGAGCCAAATAAGAAAATATTTTTAAGATTAAAATCAACACCCTACCAGTTGGTAAATAATGTACTCTTCAGGAAAAATGTAGATGGAGTTTTGCTTCACTGTCTAGAAAAAGAGGAATATGATTTAGTTTTAACACAAGTGCATGGCGGGCCTGATGGTTGTCACTTCAATGGTTATACTACTTCTCATAAAGTTTTAAGAGTAGGTTATTTTTGGCCAACTTTATTTAAAGATGCCCATTCTTTTGTTATAAGGTGCGGAGATTGTCAGACTGCAGCTGGCAAAGTAAAAAACCTAGCATTTCCTTTACAGCCTATGGTGGTGGATAGGCCTTTCCAACAATGGATAATTGATATCATCGAAACAATAAATCCCTCCTCCTCTCTTCAACATAAGTACATTATAATTTCCACTGATTATTTTACTTGATGGTCTGAAGCGGAACCATTGCGGGTGCCATAATACAAATTAGGTATTGCATTTTCTTGAAATTAAAATAATTACCAGATTTGGGGTGCCATAATCTCTTGTGTTTGATAACGCATCTTATTTTTCTTCTGGAGAATTAACTGAATTTGCATTAGAAAAAGGAATCCGAATCAGATATTCGGTGAACTATTATCCACAAGGCAATGGCCTTGCTGAATCAACGAATAAGAACTTGCTAAAAATTCTGAAGAGATCCATAGTTGAATATCATAGGAACTGGCATACTATTCTATATCAAGCTCTCTGGGTTGATAGGGTTACCCAAAAATCATCTATTGGTAATTCTCCTTTCTTTTTGGTATATCGAATGGAGGCTATTCTTCTTCCAAATATGTTTTTGCCTTCATTACAGCTTGCACGAGCTGTACAAGAGATAGACTATTCAGCCATTGAAGAAAGAATCAATATGCTGTTGAAATTGGAAGAAGAGAGAGAAAATGATAAGAGACATTTCATGAAGCATCAGCAAATTGTTAAATCATGGTTCAATCGTAGCTCATCCTTGAAAAGGGAATTACAGGTAGACGATTTGGTTTTGAAATGGGACAAACCGCATGAAGATAAAGGGGAACATACCAAATTCCAACGTCTTTGGTTAGGTCCATATGCGATAGTAGAAAAACTTGGTCCTAATACTTTCCATTTCCAGACTTTGTAAGGACAACTCGATACCCTCCCGGTAAATGGGCATATCCTTAAGAGGTACTTTCAGTAATCTCATGTCATTAAGTCATTTTCATTGTGTATATTTCTGTACATATTTATTGTTCCATTCTGATTTCTAGATCTGTTAGTGTCTTTTGATCTTGTACTTACTGATTATTTTTTTTCTTCCATCATCATGTTTACTTACTTGAAATTTTCAATGTTGGATCATAAAAATAATTCATTTCTTTGAAATCATTCATTGTACATAAGACTGCATGTTTTCCTGTGTAAATATTTTCTTTATCAGACACATCTCCCATATTTTCTCATAGAATTCAGCATGACGCATTTTGCATGGTGTTAAGGACGAACCTGATGGTGAAACATCTCAAACTAGAATGACTGAAATACATATCAGATTGTAATCACTGATGGTGACTGGAAGTATTCGATGTCTCACAAGTGATCTGTTTCAAACTTGTATTAGTTTTAACCTATACAGTTTTTCTTTTAGCAATCCTTGATTGTTCTCTCTGGATGCCTTCCTATAAACCGATATCTCAGGAAATTTATTTACTGATTCCAATGGATGTCTACTAGGCTTGAAGATTAGTTGAAGATATCTATTCATCTTTAAGCTGTCTTAAGAAGTCTGTGGTTTTCTCCCTCATTTTCATGAATACATCTGGGCACTTAGCCAGGGAAGTACTCTTGAACTAAGGTAATTATGTAAGAGGTTAATCAGGAAATAGGAGGTCTCATCACGAGCCGATTTGTTTATGATCATAGGTTTTATTGGAATGACGTTGTCAAAATTTGGTTACCAAGCCAATGACAGCGAATCTCAGTCGAATAAACTGAGAGACAGTAAGTCTCATCACGAGCTGGCCTGATCAGTTTCTAGTAGGATTGGTGAATAAGGTTATCACCATTTGGTCACCAAGCTAAGATAGTATTCTTGATTAATTATTTTCTTATTTATCCTTGTGTATATGATTTGTATATATATATATATATATAAAACACTTCAAGAAAAAAAAATTGGATGATTAAAAATGAGTATTATTTGCTATTTTGCTTGAATGAGAGGAAAATCAGTTGATGTTCTGGAGAAGCTACATCTATACTGTTATTGGATAACCTGTATTTGGTCTTATAGATTTACATTGGAATAAAGTTATTTACTTTACACCTGCCTAAGGTTGAATTGGACCAGGAATACCCAGATAACAGCTATAGGATTGTTTTGGTAAATTTGTTGAGGTCTGGTTATATGTTTAGATTGGTTTGGATCTGGAATCACTTAAGCAGATGTTTGATACTTTAAATACATCATATTTGATTATTTGAAGTGTGGACATTGTTTTCACAGAGATAACTGGTTCGGTCCCAGCACGTCGCCAATTGTTGGCAAGCAACACCCTCTAGAGCAATTTGAACACAAAAAATTTCAAGTTTGTCATTCCATCAATATTTGAACAACATTTTATATCACAACCTTAATCAACACTCATCTATAAATACTTTAGGAGTGCCTTCAGTATCTTTGATTCTAAAGGTACTCCCAATAGAAGTTGATAGATTGATTGATTTAGGGGGATTAACATCAGTTTAGATCGAGTTTGAATTTCTTGGCCTTAGTTTCTTATTTATTCTTGATCATTTGAAACAGTTATAATCCTGAAAGTTAGTAACTCCTAATTTTACAATATTTATCATTCATGCATATTCGACGTCAAATGAATTTATTACATCAATGGTTTTTGACTGTTAACCTAAGCAAGCTGATACATGATATGATATTTGTTTTTCAATTTATATATGAGGTCTAATGAGCTTTTTCACTTCGAAAATATCTATTTCATCATGTTAATCATAGGTATAGAAGTGTATTTCATCATAAATTTTGCAAGTTTCACATTATTATACACTTGTCCTCATTTATGAATTTTGTATTTTAGATGAGATGAGATTTATAGGATTATGAACCTTTTCAACACCTTAAAGTATAGTCAGTATTAAATTCCATCATAAGTGGATAAGATGATTTTTGAATGTTTGATATGGGTTTGGTTACATTTACTAATTGTTTCTTTTTCATTATAATATCAACCATAATTATAATTACATCAATTGTATTTTTTCTTATTAATCTTGGTATTGTTGATATTCGATGATGAAAGAATAGGTGATTGTAACCATTAAACTATGTTTTTAAACTATGAGTTTTATTAGGCCATCACATTGGTATGAAAAATGTTAATCAATATTGATGTTATTATTGAAATTAAGGGTTTTGATATCCGCGTAACCCAAATGTTTGCCATATTTTGATTTGCAATCATGCAAATATCACGCTTAAGCCATCACTCGTTTGATTTTTCTGCAGACCATTATTGCATGGTAAGCATTCTCCAAGTCCTATTAAGTTGTCAATTCAAAGGTATGATGAATTTGCATGAAAGTACACATTTCTTTGGTGAAATAGGGAAGTTTGGAGTGTTAGTTGATATGCGCGAATTCTGGATAAATCAATTGTGTTTTTTAGTTCGGCTTTTGAAAATCCTGAAAGCCTGTGTAATCACTATCATGGCCCTTGTTTCGATATTTGAACTCATAGGAGATGAATATTTAGATGCTTCTCCTGAATGCCGCGAGTTGGTGGAAAGGGTAGGATGGGTAGGGTTTTTGCATAAATTTCTGGATTTAACTTGGCAATTTCGAGGGCATTTACATCATCATTTGATGGTATTAAAGCATAGATAGGGGATGTTGAGTTGAAGTTGACAGAAGAGTTTGTTTCTCGGGCCATAGTTTTACCATGGATAGGTGAAGATTGGTATAAGGGAAAGCTTGTAAAAAATGATGACTGGAAGGAATTCTTGACTCCAACTAACCGACAAATGAAGTATAAGTCTGGTTTCCCTTCTCGACTAATCAAGAAGAAATGGAATTCTCTACTCAAAATTATTATCAGGTACGTCACCTGTGAAGGTCGACTTTCCCCAACCCAGTTTTATCATCTTCGGCTTTTAATGGTTTTCAAGGGACGTTTTGTGAACATGCCATATTATTTCTTAAATAGTTTGCATAAGATGGATTGTACCTATTAGATTAATGTGGGGGATAAGGAGAGGAGTTTATTTCATCATGGACTCATTAAAATACTTGTTTCCTACCTGTGAGAATTGGGGGATTCTTGGGAATCATTTCTCATACGTAATGGGTTTGGGGAAAATGAGGAGTGGCCCCGACGGAGGCCCAAAACCAGGTGAAGAAGTATCAAGACAGAAGAAACTTGGCCTGCGTTAGAAGAATGTGGTTCTTAAGATATTCATGATAGTGAAGTGTCTAAATCCGGTCTAACCCTAAGTAGCATTGACTTTAAGGTCAAGTCTAAAGTGAACCCTGAGATCCTTGTTGATGATTTTGGGCCTTGAATGAGAAAATCAGTGATCACAACACCCTGTACAAAGATGATCTTCCTCATTCACAGACCAACATTAGTCAAAAACTAGTTGAAGACCAAATTAGTAGAGTACTGAGTAATCAAACTATTCGCCGAACTACTCGTAGTATGACAGCTGCAGTTTTTGCCAGAAGAGACTTGAGTGTAGGGGATGCCCCTGTTATTGAATTTAGTGATTCTTTAGAACCTTGTCCCAATCCATCTTACAAGTTACAACTAAATAAAATCCAACAAAAATCCTAAGTAAAGGTTACAGTTTAAATGCAAAAGAATTTTTATTGTATAAAGAGAGAATGTATGTACCTAACGTACCTAAAGTTAAGCTATTAATTATGGATGAAATTCATAAAAATCCATACTCAGGTCATCTAGGTTATCAAAAGACTATAAATATGTTAAGAAAAGAGTATTTTTGGCCAAATATGAAGACTGAAGTAGCAGATTATATTGCTAAGTGTTTTGAATGTCAGCAGGTGAAAATTGAACATCAACACCCAACTAGATTACTTCAGCCATATCTTACCTATTCCTAGCTAGAAATGGGAGATAATTAGTCTAAATTTTATTACTGGACTTCCTAGAAATCAAAATCAAAATGATTCTATCATGGTAGTAGTTGATAAGTTAAGCAAAGCATCTCACTTTATACCTGTTAAAACTACTTATAAAGCTGCAAACATAGCTGATATTTTTCTAAAACAGTTTTTTCGATTGCATGGAGTACCAAAAGTCATAATCTCAGATAGAGATCCTAAATTTACAGGAAAATTTTGGAAGTCTTTGTTTAAAGGGTTAAACACTACATTAAATTTTAGTACTTCATTCCATCCTCAAATAGATGGACAAACTGAAAGGGTAAACCAAGTACTTGAAGATCTATTAAGAATGTATGTGAAAGACCAGCCAGGTAAATGAGAGGATTATTTGCATCTGGTAGAATTTTCTTATAATAATAATTATCAGACATCAGCCAGATTTAGTCCTTTTGAAATTTTATATGGACGAAAATGTAATACTCCTATCTCTTGGAGTAATCCAGTGGATAGATTGGTATTAGGCCCTAAACTATTAAAGAAAAAGGAAGAAATTGTAAAACAAGTGCAAAGTAATCTGAAAGTTGTACAGGATCGGCAGAAAAGTCAAGCAGACTTAAAAAGAACTCCAAAGGAGTTTTAGGTAGGTGAACATTTGTTCATCAAGGTAAGGCCCAAAAAGAGCTCTCTGAGATTGGGAAGTTGTGAAAAATTGGCACCTCGTTATTGTGGTCCATTTGAAATTCTATCTAGGATCAGACAAGTAGCTTATCAATTAGCATTACCACCAAATTTAAGAGTACATAATATTTTTCACATTTCTGTTTTAAAGAAATATGTTCAAGATGCTACTCATGTTGTTAACTGGAATGATGTATAGGTGGAACCAGAAGGAGATTTTCTGGTGGAACCGGACTTTATCCTCGGGCAGACGGAGATCACACTTCGGAACTGCACCATTGGATAGGTGAAGGTGCAATGGAAGCACCTTAGTCCAAAGGAAGCCACCTGGGAATTGGAAAGTAATATACGAGATGCATATCCAATTCTGTTCCATGGGAATTCTGAGGATGAAGAATGAATAACATCAAAGACGATGTTATGTTCTAAGGGGGTGTGTATGTCACATGCCCCAATTTTGTAAAAATAATATTATAATATTTGATTTTATTTCAAGACAATATGTTAAATTTTATGCTAAGTTGTAATTGATGACTCAGCAGAGTCAAGGATATTGAATGTAATTCTGAATATTTTAATTATAAATAATTAAAAGTGGAGAGAACAGCTTGGGAGAGCTATTAAAAGAGTGTTTACTGGTCAAGTTGGTGGATGATACTGGGTGGAGAGAAAATAGACAAGTGGCAGCATCCTCAAACACTTCCAACTGTTGTAGGTGGAAACCTCCCTACATTTGGGGTCATGATCCCCCAAGAAAGTGGGATCAGAGCAGGTGGCTCAATTAATGACAACTAACCCAAAAGACCAAGGCAATATTGATAAAAATTCCCATTGAAGAGAGCCGAGGTTGCTCATTCCAGGGAAGTGATCATTCAGGTGAATGTACTTTAGAGGATTTCAATGGAAAGAGAATTTGTGGAAGGTGTTTGAGGGGTTAACTGCAAAATTGACCTAGTGTAGCTTTTCAGCTGAAGGATCTTACTGCTGAGTGCAGAGTGATTACTGAGTCATTGGACTAGTATATTGTTTGCTTGCTCCACCAGCTCTCAGCCAAGGAGACCAGGAACATGCTCAAGGGTCCTGAGGAGACGTTGTTTGAGCACTCTCCAGGAGTTGGTAGGGAGGAACAACCTCCCAACGCTGTTGTTGTCCAGCTTAATCTGGTTCTACAGTCTTTTTATTTTTCCGTGTTAAATGTTTAAATGTGAGTTTGACTGATTAATGAATTTTAAATGTTTAGTTGTGAACTGATAGAGTTAGTAATATTTTAGTTTATTGAAAAACTCAATCTGATATTGATGAAAAATAACCTGTGTTTTTCCACATATGGAATGGACCAGACCGTACTCCAGCATAGGCAGTGTAATTAAAATAGATACAGGATATGATAGAAATCTGAAATGAATAGATGTATTATGCATTTCATAATATTAGAATAATCTATTTCTATATGTAGCTTGTTATCAGAAAAGAACCTTAACCTGTTTAGTTAAGTATATTGTTTAACTAGACTGTTGTTGTAATAATGCTAGCAGAGAAATAGCCATAATACTTTACAGGTAGCAGGTTTACTATATTAATAAGTTATTCCAGTAGATAAGTTATTATTCTTACACAGTACTTTATTTTGTAATTATACTATTAACCTGTAAGAGAGGCAGTAGAAATAACTCAGATAAAACACTTATTTTATTCTTCTAAGTAAAGATTTAAGTACAATATACTTAGTTTATTTACTTATAATAATAACGGACTATATTTGCAAATATTCGAACCTCAAGTAGGGTGTATTAACATAATTAATTTCTAAACGACAAATTAAATACAGAGATGAAGAACATCTGAACAAAGAAGTTTAATAACCCTATCTGTATTTTATTTAATAAAAACAACTAGAATACGATGGTAACTAATACTAATAAATGTTATTTATAAAAGAACTAATTCTCTTAACTATTATAAACAAAATTTACTTGTAAAAGAAAGTACAGGGGCGAAACCCTAATAACAACCATATTTGTAAATAACAATCATTTAAATGATAATCCAAGTTTTGGGATTAATTATTATTAAAAAACTAAACTATTGTAGATTTTTATAGTCCTGTAAAGACAGTAAAGAAACAATCATAGTAATATAACTGGAAGTGTACACTATTCACCTATGTACAATAAATAAATCAATTAAAATTTAGTAACTAAAACTTAAAGAATGAATTGAAACCCTAGCTCCAATATCTGAGCCTGTAAGTAAAAAATTATATTATGATGGTATAACATTCTTAAAAACCATTAACAATATTATTAACACAACATAAACAATTTACAACAAAATTTCTATTACATAGGCGAATAAGGGTAAAAACCCTAGATTACAAAATTACCTTAAGGGCTTAAGGTTAAACTGAGTTCGAGCTCAAAAGGGAAAATCTCTATGTTTTAAACTAAACTGTGTATGGCTTGACAGGAAGTAAAGGCTATAAACATGAAATTGTACAAAAACAAGAAAACAAACATTTACAAGTCACGGCTTGAGCCGGAGTACCCTGCTGGAAGCAAGGGTTTAACAAAAACAAAACTAGTAATCTGAAGAACAATAACCCATGAAGGGTAACAACCAGGCCATAAATTTCCAACTAAAAATTATGCCTTAAGGAATGCACAAGTAGGGAATTCCATTTTATAACCAGGGCTTACCTGTAGCCAAAGTGTCGGTCCTTTTCTTGAAGTATTTCTGCTAAAGGATGAGCGAAATGTCACCTACAAAGATAAAAACCAAGGTTTAATTACAATATGATTTCAGAACTATATACTGAAAAAAATTCTAGTTTAAAGAGCTCTTAAGAATTTTAAAGTACCCCGAAGTGAAGGTTATGGAGCCATCAAGGAACAACAGCACTGCCACCAGTGTAACAAGAAGCCAAACCTTCATACTCTCAGTGACAAAGACACTGAAGACTCATGTACAAGCCACTGATAGAAGTAGCAAGAAAAAGTATGGGCAATGACCACACAAGAACTAGACAAAGAAGCTGAAGCTGTCACCAACAATGCAAGGCATGAAAACGAGACTCTCAAATCCTATGGTGAGGGTAGCTCTATAACAACAGCAAGCAAATCTTAAAAACTATCTCTGCAAGGACAGGCCACGAATGAACAAGAAAGGAGCCACTTACAGGTTGTAAGCCTTATGCCATGACTCTCTACAAACCCTTGCAGAGATAAGACTTACAATACTTAGAAAAAGTTTGAGACTGAATGGTGAAGACTGAATACGACTTAAACCAGGACTCAGAGCACAACTAACAACCAGTAGGGTAGCATTGGCCACCATGAGAATGGTTGCAGAGCAGCCCGAAGGCCCAAGAACTACTGAGGGAAATAACAAAGAGTAGGGTTACAACGATTTATATATTTTCAACACTTGGCCAGGAGAAGACCACGTGGTCACTATAATTTTTAACCATGCAGTGGGTCGTCGCAATAGTTACCTACATTACAATGATAAACAATTATTTTGATCATTGGACACGTTGCATAAAAACCTAGTTATTACATTGTATTCGATTACACTGCTTAGTATATGGTATGATAGTTTAGTACCAAAAATAACCATGTTAAACTATACATTGACCTAGCAACCAGTGTCACCTTTTAAACTTTAGTTTTTCTTGAAATAATTCATGCATAGAAACTTATATCATCGTTAACAATATGTCTATTATATCGTAACATCGATAATACAATTTGGATATTGGTAAACCTTGTTCTTTAACATTGACCTTGATATGTGTAGAAATCATGTGTTATTTGGGAGATCCTGAGTAAAAGGTTTTATAACCACCTAATAACTATAGTTTTTTATATGTAGAAAACATTATAGTCTATGCATGGTTAATCTCATTTCTAACAATAGTTCAAATTGTGACATTTATAAAATTGCACAACATAGTATTAAGTATAATTATGAACTCTATTTTAAACTTGTTAATGACTTCGAATTAATTATAAACTTGTATGTCTAATAAACAAGATAGTTTATGCATGTTTATAAGTCTCATAGAAACCAATAAATCAGTTGGTAGCAAACTATGAAATTGGCTAAGTGTAATATAAGAACACTTTTATAAATTCTTTTACATAGCTCATGTCAATGAGACTTTAATAGAGTTTTGGTTGTTTCTCAACCTGGCATTGTTATTATTTCACCATGTCTTTTGAGTAGTAGAACGGTTTTAGAATTATACAAAATAATTGGTGCTTAGCATGGAGTAGAAAGTCGACCTTTTTCGAAATCATAAACCTCAGAAAATTGTTTGTGGATAGTAACTTAATACAAGAGAAGTATTATAGAAAAATAAGAAACTGAATTGGAATAATCCTACTGATTCTAAAATCTTTAGAACCACATGTTTTGATGTAAGGTTAAGAACTTTGCAGGCTGTAAGTTTCCTTGCAGAAGATAAACGTCGAACAGTTGGTTACACAAATAATATAAGTTGATAATGTATAAATACTGATAGAACAATCACTATAACATTGCAGGTTATGCACACTAAAGTAGAAGTTACTTGCAACTATGATTACAAGTGGAGAGCCAAAGAAAGTATTTTACTGTCACTACTTACATTGAAGAAAGAAACTCAATTACATGTACTTCGTTTACAAGATCAACTAACAAAATTGTTTTTACCTCACGGAAGTGGGTTGAAATATAACAGCTTATTTACTAAGCTCGAAATTGCAAAAAGAAATACTGTTGGATACTTTATGAAATTTAAAGCATTATTCATTCAATCATACCTGTAAAACCTGTAAGAACAAGTAATCTTTCTTCGTTAGCATAAATGCTAAGTAAGCCCAGGATTCAAAGCTAGATTCCACCTACTTGTCATAAAGAAAAACTCATTAGCAAACTAAAAACAAAACAATGCGCAGGTGAAACATATTCATGTTACAAAATGGAAAACTGCTAAGTTAACATAATTATGATTATTTAATACTAATCATTTAACTCTTCTTTTAATTGCTAACCTTTAGATGTTAGTAAACCGCAGTTTTTAGCATTTTATGTTATCTCAAAATTTTAAATTTTTGTTAAAATTTGGGGTTTTGACAGATACAAGGGATCAAATAACACTTTATTTTTTGCCAAGGTTTTTTGTGTAATTTGTTACAAAGAATCTGAATAAATACAGTGTTTCAATTATTATCTCTTGTACTTGATCTATCAAATTTCTTTGACAGGTTTTAGTTTTCTTGTTCCAAATGATCAGATAGTACTGTGATTCATTTGTAATTGATTAATGTGTTTATTTAAATGTTATTTACCTCTGTTATTTATTAATGCATTGATAAAGCTTCATGAAATTTCTTTTATGAACTATCTTTATCTATTTCTACAAATGGTTCAGTAGTAAAAGTTTTATAGCTTATAAGTTGGGTTTTCAACTAACTTGAGCACCTGTAGGTTATCTTGAATGGTTTAATTCTGATTTACTGTTATTTAATTTTTATTAAACAATTGTAATCTCAGTAAGTACAGTTTCATCTTATTTTACATTTTTGTCAATATGATGAATTGCGTGTTCTTCACACAGCTCAAGATAACATGTCATCCATTCAACAACTTTTGAAAGTAGTTTAGATTTAGATTAGGTTCTTCTTCCTATTTAGGTTTTAGTTTTCCTTTTCTTTCCTTAACTCTTTGTTTTCCATTCTAGAAAATAGATCCTCTTGTGGATCAAATCCATCCATAAGCCAGCTGAGGCTACAGAAGTATCTGTGGGGGATTACCATACCAAACAGCTCAAGGATAGAACAATACCTGCATGGGATTGTTTGAATCCTTTGGCTGGGTTTTCTCTATGTGTTGTAAGCCTTAAACACCTTTATTAGCCACATACATAGTTGGGGATTCAACATGTATCAATTAAAATAAATTTATAGGAATATTCTTATGCACATTGGGAAAAACATTCTTGTCCATCTTTATCAATCTGAAACAATTTACCTTTATGCAAGCAGTACGTATTTTCTAACCCATAAATTTCTAGCATTCCAACCAAAAACTTATGATTATGTGTTCTGCCATTGTATATTTTGGCCCAAAACAACCTGAGTAATGCAACCGTCGGCTTTGATATTTTTCCTACAATCCTGTATTCTGGCCCAAATATCCTGAGTGTTGTAGCTTGACCCTAATATCACTCTGCCACATCCCGCATTACAACTTTCCAAGATGATAGTGAAACATGAGTTGTCTTCAGAGTTTTAACTTCCACTCCCATTACCATATTAAATTTTTTGGGGTTATTCAATTTATTTGATACCACTCTATAACATCCCCAATAACCTCATTGGATTTTTTGAGCGATGGGGAACCATTGGAAATGACCTAATTACAAATATGTCTTTCTTGATATCATCCATCCCACTTTCCTTTAACCAAATTGATACCAATAACATAAAAACATAAGAACTTACAGGTTAAATTTCCTATTCTTCCATTAATATTGACCCTAAAACAAATTTGACGATTATGAATTGCTCCAACTATGAACTTTGTTGGTTAAGACAATCTCCTTTTGATCCTGACACTTTCTTACATATCCCAATTTGTTCGTACATTGGAGGTCGGGATTCAAGAGCATAAAATTATTTACCCACAAAAATTACACCGGCATTTTGACTTTGGTTGGGAGTTGAGAGTCAGGAACACCCAAATAATAAATCCATCAATTCTACTTCTGATCATGATGTCGACACATAAGACATTGGTAGCTGGCACCACCAACCAACATATTTCCACTTAGGTTACTAATTATGACGGTGACACATCGGAAGTCGGCATGTCATTATTGCACAACAACTCTCCACTCATTTCATGTTGATTTCATAATTTTCAAGTCTGGCACTTATATCCAACACACAAGCCCCTTCACAACCGACCCGCCAACCTAATTCATGCATCCCACTATCAGTATCATTCCAATTCCCACTTCACGAACCTACAATCCTATCCCAATGTGAGTCAACTAGCATTGGTACTCACCACCTATTCACCCCTAAGTCTAATTATCATTCTATCCTTATGCATTGTATCGACAATTTAGCCATGAAAATTACACAGTTATCTCCTTTACTTAAATGATTTTGACCACTATAACATTTCCATGCTTCCTATAATTCAATGGATACCCATCAAACATGCCAATACATGAATATGGTGACATGCAAACTTGCTCCACCATTGTTATGAATATACATGACTCAGAAAACTTATGCAAGTGTAACTAATCTATTAGTGCAATTCATACATAAAAACTTTATTTAATATAGTCACCACCATAGGAAAACCATGCACAAAGGTAGATTCATTTCCACCTATGAGCTCATTTCATTGAACATTACAAGCTATTCCCTTAGTTAATTCATCATGCATGATTAAAATTTCATCTCACAAATAAATTGAACATTCATAATAATAAATTTGAAAATTTAAACACACCAAAAATACTTATCTTTAATATGAATTATTCAAGCAACTGGCTACATGAGTGCAATGTTCCACCCAACCGTAGGTATTTTTCAAACCTATATTATTTTATATGAGATAGCACCTCAAGAAGGCTATGATATCAAATAGGAAGGGACTATACAGGTTCACTCGTAGCCACAAACATAGCTATTCATGCTAAGAAAATATTCTAATGGGTTTATCAAGAATATAGGAAAGCAAGGGGAGGTGAGTGTTAGGCAATTGATCTCAACCATAGAGCTATATGCATATCAAATAGTAAATCCAATCCTATCACCCACAATAAATACCATACCTAACACAAGGAAGGTTCAATTCATTGCTTCATAGTCTCTCTGGAACCCCTACCCTCAATTTTTATTCAAGGTGGGCATATAAGTGTCTAGATTACTAACTCTAGATATTTTCACCTTCATTAGGTTTATCAAGCAATTCATCACAAGAATCTCCTTTACTTTCAAATCCTCTTACCTTGCAATCCCATACCATTATAGGATCAACTTCACTACTCAATTCTCATATTTCTCAGCAATTATTGGTTTGGCTAGTCTTGATACTGCAAAAATTGTGCACACGGGTATTACTTATTGAGGATGCATGCTAAGAATGCTAACTATGTTGGGAATGCTCTGTTTTCTTCTCTCTTATGTGTAGAGTTTGAATGGGTTGTTTATGAATTAATTAGGATTGATTTTTCCTCATGAAATATGTAGAAATAATAGCTCCAATGCTATGATCAAAGATTCTAATAAGAAGCACAAAAATAGATCTTGCTACTAAGATAATTCTCATAAGCACAAGCATGAAAAATAGAGAGAAGAAAAGAGATTGAATCACATGAATGAAGAGATGAATATTGGAGTGTATCCTTCCATTGAATAATGATTAATAATAGTGTACATAAATAGTACATCCCTCAAGGTAAAATCAAGTTGTATTAGAGACAACTCATCAAGCTCAGAAATATAAACTTACTAAATATGGTAAACCCCCATAGGTGGCTAAATCATTTTCCAAATCAGACAAGGACCTCGTGAATTAGAAAAATAATGAGTGATTTGTCAAGAGTGATGGAAAAACATGCTAATCCTGCAAAATGGAGAGAAAATCATGGAGGATCGGTTGGAAACAAAATATAGTAGTTTCCTAACTATGGAGATTTACCTTATCCATAGAAAATATGGATAAAAGCAGAATAAGGAAGAATCTACTAGAAAGCGTAGTTACTAATTATGGGAGTCAATAAAGTGGTAAATATAGACCTAGAATCAGAATTAAAGCATTACTGGTGTATAGATGGAAAGTGTTGACTTTGTAGTACAAGTGGATTCCAACTATCTAGGATATTGGGTAGGAAATTAATCAAAATTGATTAATTATTTTATCCTAAGTTGTGAGTGGGTTTATACTATTCCAAAAACCCCCTTTAAGTCTTACTTTATGAGTATACATAGATGCATATGGATGCATATAGGGTCGACAACAAGGCTATGGTCACCCTTTAACAATTATTATGTCCAAAACGTTGAGAACGGAGGAAAACCCACATTGGGAAAATCCTCCCTCAAGAAAGGACAAGGCACAAAATTTGAATTAACATGTTTTTAACATATTTTTAAATTCTTCTAGTGAAATACTTGATGAAGAGGCCTGTAGTCTCCATGATCATGCACTAGAGTGTAGAATCTGCAAGATGAAACTGGACAGACTTATGGTATCTGATCAACTGATGGAGTAGGACCATTATCTGAATGATTCTATATTATAACAAAGTATGATCTGCAAACAAAATATGAAATGGAAAATAAATTGTGCATAATCCTTCCTAAAGAGTATAAAAATTAAGACAATTTCTACACACTCAATTCCCTGAATAGCTGCAAAATTGTGATGTGAATCACATGTCATTCTTCCAATATGATGTAGCACCTTTATAGATCTGATATCAGGCTGATAAAACTATGATATATTAGAAACATTATCATATGGAACAACAATGACAAAGGCTTCACTGACTCCATGAGGATATAGGGCTAGACTAGGAAAACTATGAGAAACTCGGGAAAAATGATAAGTGTAAAAATATGAATGATGAATGAGCAGAACTAAAAGATATTGATAGTTTTAATCAGCTCCAATATGATGTAATGAATTCAAATTCAAACAAATAGAGATGAAATTAGCTCCATATAGGTCAGATAAGTTTCCAAGAGAATGTATGAGGTTTCCATTTTCATTTACACTGAGAGGATGAGTGCAAGTGATCATGTAGGAACATAGAGAAGGCATAGGATAAAAGATTGAAAATGAAAAGTATATCAGGGTTGATATATCTTATAAGGAATCCAAGGGATCACATATAATCATATCAGTAGACTCATGGGAATACACTAGTAATGAATCCTTTGTAGTAGAAAAGGAGGAAGGAAGGAGATGTTCAAAATATTCAAGGAGGCTTTGATTATTGATGCCAAGAACAAAGGAGGAGATGAAAAATCACATGAGATAAAGTATGGTGAGTGGTATGACACAAATAGGACTTGATCTAGCCAAGAAAACATCCAAGAATTCACTGGGTGGCACACCACAAATGAGAGAGGTATGCACAAAGTGTGAAAGATATGGCACATAGATATCCAAATATAAGATAGAAGATATAGAAAAAACTGAATGGGTGAATGGACCAATATCAATAGGATCTCCATATGTCACTTCTTGTTCATCATCAACATCACAAGAATATGAATTAATATCTTCAACTTCAATAGATACAGAAAACGATGGCTCTTCTATATTTGCTTCTTGATTGAAGGAGGAAGCATTCAAATCAAAGAGGATGGAAGAAATGGGAACTATATAAGATATTTATTCATCATGAATAAATTCATTAGAGAATGTAGTGGCCAAGACATATTGAGAGATGGAGAATATGAGGATATGTTGGATTCACTCCATGTTTCATCTTTTATTTCCTGCATACAAAAATATTTGTCCAAATTGTTCCAAAGCTCAAATGGATATTCAGCAAAATCTATGAGATGATGTATATTTGGAGACATTCCAAAACACATAATTCCATAATCTCTATAACAATTATTCAACCAGTCAATATTCTCCTCATAATACTAAGGTTCGCTCAATGCACCAATCAAGAATTCAAAGAGACATTGCCTCTTCAAGTATGTGCTCAAATTGGGATTCCAATCAACATAGTTGAACGAACATAGTAGAGGAACATTTGAATCCATATTGAAGTTGTTAAGATGATCTAGGAGATACTCTTTGTAACCTGCACAAATAAATCTAGGATAAAATATTGTAAGATTATGCCAAGCTCTTCTTCCAAGAGGGATAGGAGAATGGATGCGGTCCTCAACTCTGTAGAAATTGAGAAACCTTTCACTCTAATACCATGTAGGAATAATAGCTCCAATTCTATGACCCAATATGCTAATAAGAAGCATAAGAAATAGATCTTGCTACTAAGATAATTCTCACAAGCATACATAGGAAAAATAGAGAGAAGAAAAGAGACTAAATCACATGAATGAAGAGATGAATATTGGAGTGTATCCTTCCATTGAATAATGATGAATAATAGTGTACATAAATAGTACATCCCTAAAGGTAAAATAAAGTTATATTGGAGACAACTCATCAAGCTTAGAAAGATAGAGTTACTAAATATGATAAATCCCCGCACTTTCCAAATCAGTCAAGGGCCTCACAAATTAGAAAAATAATGAGCGATTTGTCAAGAGTGATGGAAAAAAATGCCAATCCTGGAAAATGGAGAGAAAATCATGGAAGATGGGTTGGAAACAAAAGATATCATTTTCCTAGTTGACTAGCTTTACCTTATCCAGAAAACAACTTGATAAAAGAATAATAAGGAAGAATATGCATGAAAACACAATTACTAATTATGGGAGTCAATAAAGTGGTCAAGGTCAACCCAAAATTAGAATTAAAGCATTCATGGGACATAGATGGAAAGTGTTGACTTTGTAGTGCAATTGGATGCCAACTATGTAGGATAGTGGGTAGGAAATTAATCAAAATTGATTAATTATTTTATTGTAAGTTGTGAGTGTGTTTATAATATTCCAACACAATCCCCAATGGATCGAAATCCCATGCACAGGGTTAAATTATTGGCTTATCAACTACACCCACTTATGGTACTTTCTCCTGCGATCATTAAACTTAGGACCTTCCTTCCTAGCCGTCGTTTCTCCACATGGTAAAATTCCAATTAAGGGAATTTAATGAGCTATTTCATGCCATTTATGGCATAGGGATTCAAAAAATAACACTTTGAAGTAATGGGTCACATCCCACAACCCCATCACCTCTCCCTATTTTATATCATAGCCACCATAGTTCATGTTTCGCCCATTGTGAGCCTTGAACATTTTACTCGTATTATTGATATTTACATTCTTTTGTCCTTATGAATGCACCTTCTAGATTTCAAGGTTTGATGGATTACATTTTCAAACCCTTCCTTAGAAAATTTGTTTTAGTATTTTTTGATGGCATATTATTCTATAGAAAGTATTGGGAAAATCATGTTCAACATGTTGATACGGTGCTAAAACTACCAAACGAGTAACAACTATGCGCAAAACCTTCCAAATTTTTCTTTGGTGTAAAGGAGGTAGAGTATTTGGGTCATATTGTATCTTATGAAGGTGTGAAGGTAGACCCTAAAAAATTAAATCCATGATGGATTGGTCAATTCCCAAAACCTTGAACAACCTTATGGGATTCTTAGGTTTGACAAGGTACTATTGCAAGTTTGTTCAAAACTATAAAAGAATACTAGCACCTCTAACAACATTATTGAAAGATGAATAATTTTATTTGACTCTAGAGGAAGCTCAATATTTTGAACAATGTAAAGAGGAAATGTGAAAATCTATTGTTTTGACCACACCATACTTGACAAAAACCTTTATTGTGGAGTGTTATGCTTCATGAAATAGCATAGATGTTTTTCTAATTTAACAATGATGGCCCCTTGCTTTGAAAAATAAGCTAATCAAGGGAAATATCTTATAGAAAACCATTTAAGAGAAAGAAATAATGGAAATACTACATGCACTTAAGAAATGGCGTCCTTACCTAATAGGTAGACACTTCAAGGTAAAAAAATTGTTCAGACAAAAAGCCAAATTTGATCAATTTTTATGCATTTTATCTTCTTCTATGATCTTTGTGACAGTATTATACCCCTCATTTTGTATAACTTTGATTTAAACATTGAAACAAATCAATATCTAAAGGCCCAAAACTTATCTTTAACAGTTCTCTTGTTTTTAATTAATTTTTGAGAGTTTTTTATTCAAAATCTCACTCATAATATTATACTATGGATTCCTGTACTAATGTTGATGTTCCAGGACCAGGATGACAAGAGTGGGAACATTTCAGCGATAATACCTCTATGAGAATCTTCCTGAACAACCAGAATTTTAAATCAAATTCAAAATTCTGCACTTTCGGTACCTGTTCTAGTACTTGATCTGACTCTCAATCCAATACCCAAATTTTTAGCAGTGAATATTTATGAACTTCCATATTGTGCCTCAATATTTGTGCAAGTGGGAGCATGTATCTCTAAACAATGTAATGGGTCTGAAGAAAAACAATCTAGCTACAAAACCTAGAAATAGTTTCTCCAAATTTGAAACCATTACAGAGATATCAAAGGGGAATTTTTCCATTTTTTCTCAAATTGATTTTATAGGTTGGCTGTTTCTGAGTTGTTTGAATGAATTCTGAAATTGGAAAAGTTTTTTTTAGGTTGCTCAAACTTGATGTAAGTGTATAAATAGTAGGAGGGTGCAAGTGTTTGGATGTAATGTGTAACACCCCGGTTTTGACCCCGTATATGATGTATATATTACACATTACATTCCCACGCACAGGATTTCCTAGTTTTACTCACGCAGTTTTTCCTCTACGGATTTTGCAGATAGAGTGGGTCTATACTTTCCTCATAGAATGATTCATGGGTTGCTATGGTCTCCCTTACGTTACAGTTTATTTTGTTGGGGATTTCTTCACATTTGGGGAAAATAGTATGTTCATCCTCATGCACAGGCAGCTGTTCTGTTGGATCTCACGTAGCCAGGAGGGGAGCCGCTTATTGGTTGTCATTCATGTTTTTCCATAGAGTGGAATCGAGTGTGTTTTCCCTCTATATTTTGGTATCTGGTCCAAGTTTTCCTCATGCACAAGTTGAGAGTATGTATCTTCTTCCCCAATACGGCCTGTGTAAGTATTTTCCTCTTGCTTAGTTGTCCAGGGTGAACTATTGTTTTCCCCATGTTGTGAATCGTGTTTACTGTTACATTTTGGTGATGTTGTAAATCGCTGGGGAGTCATTTTTTGCCACTTTAGGGCCAAGAATGACCCAGGATTTGTTTTCTCTTCCCAAGCTGTGAATTGCTTGTGTGACTGCGTGTATGCAGTGGTTGGTCTTCAGACTATGTTGGGAGCAGGGATGGGGGCTTGGTTTGCTTGAAAAATCTGGTGTGTTTGGAAACCACATAGAGAGAGCTAGAGGGATGGATTTCTTCTCCACAACCCCTGAATAGCACTTGAAGGGAATGGAGGGCCTGAGGGACCGTGTAGCAAAGAAGGGACTGATTCCTTATGTTGGGTGTGTGTGCGTGTCTTAGAATCCAGGCTAGTTTTGGTGTAGGTGTTCCTGGCTTTGTAATGAGCTCACCAGCTTATCATTTAGCCTTTCCCAGTTCTTTAATTTCCTGATAACCTAACCATGTTGGCTTGGCTGTCTTGTTGATGGCCTGATAAACCCAACTGTGTTGGCTTGGCTGTGTTTGTGTATACTTGGATATGTGTAAGCCTGCTTGTTCCTTATTCCTTGGAGAATCATGCCCATCTTGGGGGTGGCAGTGTTGTTGAGAGATTAAGGAGCATGCTGGCCTATGGTTGGGTGGAACATTTGTAGCGACGTAGATGGTTGCGGAATGAGTTCTTCATAAGATAAGTAATCTTTCCTAATTTACTTCTACAATCCTATTTACTGTTAATGATTATGATCAACATGCTGAATGAATACTTGTATGAATGTATGTTGCTTCCGCTGTGTATGATAAATAATTGCATCTGCATATGTTCTACTTCAAAGCATTTTATTTCAGCATTTGAGCAATTTTATGAATGCACATGTTCATGGGGCTGGTAGCCCAGATGGTTAACAACATGGTAGCGTCCTCTTCACCAATCGGATGGTCAAGGACATTACAATGTGGTATAAGAGCTCATGTTGCAGCATGGGCCTGAATGGACCACGAAGATGCAGTGATAGAAGTAGGATTTCTTTCTATCCAGTAGAGATGAAAGGTTGATGACAGAAAACTTCCAAAAATTTTTCTAAGTGTTTCAACTGTCAGAACAATTCGTGGGATGGACTTACGATGTAGCGAAAAGCTAGGCAGAAACACAACCGATGGAGAACAGTTGGAAGGAAAATTGTGGAAAATTTTATATGTGTTCGACGTCCGTCAGCGAAAAAATTTGATCGAGTGCCCGCCGTTGTGGATGGATAGACAACTACGCGTCTGACAAGTAAGGCCTCCAACCATCAACGCAGTAAAGAAAGTTCAAACTGTTTATAAGTAACGAAAACATCGGCCATCGGAAGCAGAAAGTGGTTTGTGCACCCGTCATTTCGGAATCCTAGAGCACTAGCCTTCCAACAAGAAGAGACTGCTGATACCGATAAGGTTATGCCATAGGAGGTTGAACCATTGATCGGGAGAAGATCGAAGATGATGGGTCACCATTATGGCTATTGATGGAACTACTTCACCAAGAAAAAGAAGAGAATTGAGCCGATCAAGCGGCGAAAGGGAAGACTAAAGGGAAAATTTCAAAAAAAATTCTAAGTCCTGTAGTCGTCAGCCATCGACGATGGTTATTGGATTGAACGTCCGCTGTTGCAGCTACCTAGATGACTAACCACCCGATGCACAAGACACCCGACCGCCGATGCAACGCATAGGCTGGTTTTATCGCCGATTAGGTTAGGATGGTTGGATGCGGATCCGATGCAGTAGAGAAAAGTAGGTGAATAGATTGTCAATGAACAGTGGATAAGTTGGTTGTGCTGACCGCCAAAACGTCGGATTGATAGTTGGGATG
The DNA here is from genome assembly GCA_001517045.1 of Pseudotsuga menziesii. Classification (NCBI taxonomy): domain Eukaryota; kingdom Viridiplantae; phylum Streptophyta; class Pinopsida; order Pinales; family Pinaceae; genus Pseudotsuga; species Pseudotsuga menziesii. Next base: position 360,653 of record LPNX010092773.1, on the reverse strand, counting down.
AGACCCGATCCTGTACAAGGAAATTTTTAGTTTTCCATGGGATTTCTCAGTAGATTTTGACTGTTTTTCAGTGGATTTTCAGGGCTGAAAAGGAGAAAGTGGTAGCAATATTATGTGCCATATTGCGCAAAAAAATTCAAGATTTACAAGGGGGCAAGCCCCCTTGACCCCCGTCGTCCCCTTCAAACAGATGTTCTTTGATGAAGAAAATCTTGTGTTGGGAAATTTGTTATTTTATGATTTTTCTAGGAGAAGGTAAGTAATTCTGGTTTATATAAATGTTATGCATCTAACAGTTGTGTTACTAACACGTTTGCAGAATCATAGTCACCTTCAAGAGCAGTATTCCAAGTAGTGCAGTTTGGTAAGTAAGTGGTGGTTCAGTTATGAGAACCCATGATGGATATGATGCTCAGGATTCCTATGAGCGTGCACGAGATGCCATGGGAGAAAATGTCCGTAATGGAAATGATGACATAGAGTCTAATGGAAGGAGATTCCAAGAGACACTGTCAAATGTTGCATCCACCATGAGAAGCTTGATCAAAGCCCAGGAAGAGCAGCATCAGTTGAATGTTGCTATGTTGCAAAGTTTGATAGACTTACAGAGAAATATAGACTCTGGACGAGGTACAGCAAGACCAGAAGGCAGTAAGAGCAGTACTAGGAGAAGGACAAGGACTTCTAGTGGATCATATGATTTTGAAGAGTCCAGCGGGGATTCAAGCTCTTATTCTCATAAAAGTAATAGGAAGAGACACCATAGGGATCGCTCTTGAGATGAATTTAAGAAAGCTAAACCTCATACATTTGATGGTGAGGTAAAGACTGGACAAGAGGCCGAAGCTTGGATTCTTGGGATAAAGAAGTACTTTCAAGTGCATGAATATTTGGGAAACATGAAGGCAAGAGTTTCCATATTCAATCCAAATGGAAGGGCATTCATTTGGTGGGAACACTTCAAGCAAGTAAAGATGATCAGTGAAAGGAGACTTAAGTGGAAACAGTTCAAGAAGTATTTCAAGCATAAATACCTCTCTGACAGGTACTATGATGACAAGATTAAGGAGTTCCATGAGTTGAGATTGGGACAACAAACCATGGAAGAGTATGCAAATACGTTTTTGGAGTTGTTAAGGTATGTCCGGTACATCAGAGATGAAAAAGTGAAGGTCCAGCACTTTCTGAGTGGATTACCTCACTCTTACAAAGATAGAATTGAGTTTTATGAACCTATAAATCTTGAAGAAGCAATAAGGCTAAGTATTGCTATGAGCAAAGCAAAGGTAAACCTGATTACCATAAGGCATGGAAGGACAAGAAGAATGAGAAGTTTGACAAAAGAAAGAAAGGTTTCAAACCTTCTAACTTTAGGAATCAGCAGAAGTAGCCATCCCAAGCTGTGAGTAAGCCAGTTGGGGTGACGGGAGAAAAAATGTGGCGGGACTGTCAGTCCTTTCCCACACGCAAACTCCACCAGCGTGGACCTCACGATGACAAGCAAAAAAACCACTTCCATCACTCCAGCGAACACTACACACTCTCTCCACGATGGTGCTGAAACACTCATGCACTTCTGACTATGCATTCTCTCCATAGTTTATTCATCTTCACGCAGGGACAGTAGTCTGTTCATTCCCACGCACAGGATTTCCTGGTTTTACTCAAGCATTTTTTCCTCTATGGATTTTACGGATGGAGTGGGTGTATACTTTCCTCACAGACTGATTCATGGGTTGCTGTGGTCTCCCTTATGTTACAATGTGTTTTGCTGGGGCTTTATTCATGTTTATGGACGAGAGTCTGTTCATCCTCATGAATAGGCAACTGTTCTGCTAGATCTCATGTAGCTAGGAGGGGAGCCGCTTATTGGTTGTCATTCACATTTTTCCATAGAGTGGAATCGAGTGTGTTTTCCCTCTATATTTTGGTATCTGGTGCAAGTTTTCCTCATGCACAGGTTGAGAGTATGTATCTTCTTCCCCAGTATGGCCTGTGTAAGTATTTTCCTCTTGCTTAGTTGTCTAGGGTGAACTGCTATTTTCCCCATGTTGTGAATCATGTTTACTGTTACGTTTTGGTGATGTTGTAAATCACTGGGGAGTCATTTTTGCCACTTTAGGGCCAAGAACGACCCAGGATTTGTTTTCCCTTCCCAAGCTGTGAATCGCTTATGTGACTGTGTGTATGGATTGGTTGGTCTTTGGACTATGTTGGGAGCAGGTATGGGGGATTGGTTTACTTGATAAATCTAGTGTGTTTGGAAACCACATAGATAGATCTAAAGGGATGGCTTTCTTCTCCACAACCCCTGAATAGCACTGGAAGGGAATGCAGGGCCTGATTCCTTGTGTTGGGTGTGTGTGGGTGTCTTAGAAGCCAGGCTAGTTCTGGTGTAGGTGTTCCTGGCTCTGTAATGAGCTCACCAGCTTATCATTTATCCTTTCCCAGCTCCTTAATGGCCTGATAACCTAACCATGTTGGCTTGACTATCTTGTTGATGGCCTGATAAACGCAACTGTGTTGGCTTGGCTATGTTTGTGTATCCTTGGCTATGTGTAAGCATGCTTGTTCCTTATTCCTTGAAGAATCATTCCCAACTTGGGGGTGGCAGTGTTGCTAAGAGATTAAGGAGCACGCTGGCCTATGGTTGGGCGGAACGTTGCAACAACGTAGCTGGTTGCAGAACGAGTTCTTCATAAGATAAGTAATCTTGCCTAATTTACTTCTGCAATCCTATTTACTGTTAATGATTATGATCAATATGTTGAATGAATACTTGTATGAATGTATGTTGCTTCCGCTGTGTATGATAATTAATTGCATCTGCATACGTTCTACTTCAAAGCATTTTATTTCAACATTTCAGCAATTTTATGAATGCACATGTTCATGGGGCTGGTAGCCCAGATGGTTAACGCCATGGTAGTGTCCTCTTCACCGGTCGAAGGGTCGGGGACGTTACATAATGTAGAGGGGAAAGGAGGTAGATATAGGAATATAGATAGAAGCAAGAGTGATTAGATTAGTTTTCTTTACATTTACGCAGACATATGTGAACCATAGAATCATTGTTTGCAAGATAATATATTTTTTACTACTGGTTTCATTTCACCTGATGAACATATATGATTATAATTATCGATGATGGGAAGGTCCCCCTATCTTGATATGAACCTTCGATATGCATTCTAATTTTTAGAAATTGTTGTTTCAAGTTTGTATAGCTTTCAGTTTCGTTTGGCATTTCACTTGGAGATAAGTTCCTGTAACATATCAATTGAAAGTTTCAATTAAGAAACATGAATTTATTTGAGAAGTTTTATTCCATTAGTCGTCATTGAGCAATTTACAATAAGAGTTAGAACATTTCAAATAGAAATAGTCGATTTAGAGAAAATGAAGGTAGGAGCTGGATTATTTAAAATAGAAGTAGTTGATTTAGTGATTCAGTTGATTCAGTGAGAGTTGTTGTAGAATAAATGGCAATTTGAGGTTGCAATTAAGTGGAATAGAAGAGTTATAAGAGCTTTTTTTCTCTTTGGTATATCAATAAAGAATTTGTTTGAGGCTTAAAGTAGGTTAGAGCAAGATGGTACAAGTTCTTTAATAAAGTTTGTTTTCATAACTTTGAGAGGTAGGTTGTATAGACTCTTCTCCAATCTTGCGCATATGGTGTCCAGGTATCTCTAATTCTGCCTCCCCAGGTTGGAAATTAAGTGTTGATATATATGGTAAACATTTAGCTCGAAATTTTTGGCGCCATTGATGGGGAGGTGCTAAAAAGGATTGGAGAACGAATCTTGTGTTTTTTTTGTTAGAGGCTTGGGGGAGGAGGAACGGTAAGACGAAAGGTAAGAACCTACGCATCTACTATAGTGGGTTCCTCCAAATATTTTCCAGATATTTATATTTCAGTAGTCACTTTTGAAGTATGGAGTGCTTTCATTTCAACAGTGTGTGAGTGTGCCTTTATTACCAGCATTATGAGATTTCTTTCATGCAAGGATGTGCCTTTGATCCAGTAGGAGTGATTTTTCTTCCAACAAGAATAGCTTTCTTTTCAACAAGTTATATTCTATTTCAGTAGGGTGTTGTTTCCTTTATGAAAGAGTGAGTTTTTATAGAGCAAGTGTGTCTTCACTTTCACCAGAGGGATATTTCTTTTAAGACAATATGCCTTTACTTTGATCAGTTTGAGATTTTCATTCAATAGTGTGAGGATTTTGTTTCAAGAAAGCATGAAGTTTTCATATTTAGTTTAAAGAATTGGTTATTTTCAATTGATGTGACCTGCAAATTTCTTAGCAAACCCCCTAGAATGAAAATCATAAAAGCCAGCTAATGGATCCCAGAATGATTGAAAGGAAGAAGATATTGTTGCAGGAGATTTATTGCATTTTGATGGAACTTGAAGAAATTTCCGCAACTCAAGAAATTGAAGAGATATCAATCGATATAATAGTTTCCCTTGAGAATCTGAGCCCATCTGCAAAAGAGGTGAAGAGGTTAGAAATTCTAGCAGGGGAAGAATAATTATGTGAATCAAAGATTCAAGAAACTCTCCCATTTTTAGTTCCAGTATATAGTCATGGTTGTAACACTCATCTCTTTGGAAATCTACAAGGTATGTCCAACACAGAGAATCATAATGATCAAGGTATGGTTGATTACATTGAATGGTGGTTTCAATCTATCATGTAGTTTTCATATGCTCTTCTCCTTCAGCAATTTTTGAAATTCAATCAATCGTCTTTTCTTACTCCTCATACCTTGGTAATTATTCATGTATATCTTTTATCAAAAGGTATGAGTTTGATTTTGACTCTTCTACATCGGTGGTTGCACTGGAAATTTTCCTATACTTGAAGAGATTTTTTTTTTTTCAAGTAAGGTAGGTAGGATAGGCATAAATAAGCTCATTTGTGTAAAGAAATTGGCAGGGGTCTAGTGGAATTTAGTATGTTGGATCTTAAATAAACATGTCTTTACCAAATAAATTTCTGGCTTCATCACTCTCACATACAGTCATCACAAAGTTGGGATATGGAATTCCTAAGGAGAATTCATTTTCATGAGGACATGAAAATAAGTAGGTATGGGGGAGAAAAGCATAAAAAAATAAAGAAATCAGTTGGTTCGATAATCTTGTTCTTCATAGAGTTCAGATTCTTAACATCATTTCTTCTATGCCAAAGATGGATAGCAACAGTCTATATAGTCACAACAAAAATTCAACTCAAAATTCCGACACCTTGCATGTCTAAAATTCAACACTTATTTGTCGCCTTTTTGACACATACATTTTTTTTTGTCATCAGTGGCGTAACGTCAGATCTTCGACATTCTACTAATGTGGGTTGAAGATTTGACAGATGATTGTGTGGCATATTCGATTGTTTTTCCTTCCAAAGTGCCAATCAAAATTGCATACACCATTGGACATCCGACATCCTCCGACCCTTGAAGCATTGACCATCCGACGGACAGAAGTGTCAAAGGAATGGTGCTGGTGTTGGTATTTTTATCCACCAAGTGTTGCAGAACTGACACCATCTGACATTGTAAGTGTCGGAATTTCGACGCGTTCTGACACTTCAACCGTCGATCGTTCGATGAGTGGAAGCATTGGAGTCATGACACAGCCATCGAAAGTGTTTACCAGAGTGTCAGAAGGACGTCGAAAAAGCGACGTCTGTTGATGGATTTAAAAAAAAATTCCAAAGATTAACTATGAGTTCATGCTCATATATTTTGTCTCTTGTAGGAATCAACATGTAATATTCCTATGGTGTGTCCTCTTGACAAAAATCTAAATCAACCAAAGCAGCCATCAAAATTCATTAGCAAAACCTAAATCTAAAATTTCAACTGTCTTCCACAAAGAATCAGAATTTTATTTAACTGTGAGGCTACCCTCATGTTAACTGAATCTTTGTAGGTAATAGTATTTTGTATCGTTTCATGGTCTTATTGTTGCTTCCATCATCACATAAATCCACCTACAACATGTCCTACTAACATAGATCTCAAACATCTAGCAGTCAATGGAAATTTCCTCACTTAATTTCTTCATTGCATAACCTCAATAGTATGAAATGAAACTAGAATTACACATAATAACTCAAATATAAAATCACTTGTTGGAATTTCTATGCAATGAATTATCACTTATGCATGTAACAATAGCACAAACAACATTCTTAAAATGAATTCCAAAGGCTATGCTAACTCAAATCATGCATTGACACATCAATCGTTACACATCTATATTGTCATTATATTATGATTATTACTTTCTTTAATTGTTCATTTTCAAGGTGTCTCCCTTCTTCACCCAATTGCAACATCAAGAGTTCACTTTCTCCCTTCATGATGGAAAAGAGGTCTCATGCTCAGACAACATGAATAAAAGGTTAATGGGATTCTTGTGCAACATTAAAGGAATCATAACCCAACATCCTCATGGTCTCACACATGGAATCACATCCACAACATGAGTATACCACTCATTAATCCTTGGTTATTACTATTAACCAGTTCAACTATGACACACACTCATATGAATACATGAAATAATTTAACAAAATTTATTGAATCAAAGATTCACAACTTGGTCGGTGCTCTACCTAGAAATAAGATACTGATACATGCATTCAACATTCCCAAAGATAGCATAAATAGATCAATTCATATAATTAAACATGGATCTCTCTATTATCAGTTTCCTAATTAGCTAATTATTTTTGTATGAGTCACATTGAAGTTGAAAAAATAGTGTAAAAACCCTTGAACCATAATGCAACTTTAAAACACAAATCCTGTGAACAATTTGGGTTTCTTAAAAATAGACAGATTGTGGAGCCTATTGGTATTACTCAGGAGACCCTTCACTCCATAAAGATTAAGAATTCATGTGCTCTTATCCTTAAATTGGACCTTGTGAAGGCCTTCGACAGGGTAAACTAATCTTACATCAGGCTTATATTGATCCAGATTGGGGTTCCACTTCTTGGTGTAAATTGGATTATGGGGTGCCTAACTTCTGCTAATTTTGCTGTCTTGATAAATGGTAAACCTTCCAGTTTTTTTAATGATACCAAAGGAATCAGGAAAAGCTGTCCCCTTTCTCCACTGCTATTCATTCTTGTGATTGAAGGGCTCAGTCTTTTGATCAATGATGCTAGGAGGAAGGGTCTTATCAAAGGTATCAAAATATTCCCGACATTGGATCTTACCCATCTGCTCTTCATGAATGATGTCATCCTTCTCGGTACTAGTACATTGAGGGAATGGCTGGCTTTTGATGTTATTCTCAAAACTTTCTGTCAAGCCTCGACGATGATTATCGGTATGGAAAAGTCAGTTTTCCTTTTCAATAATGTTGATGATGAGGTTCTCCTTAATATATCCGAGATCATGCCTTATAAGATGGATTCCCTTACCTATGGATTCAAGTACCTTGGATACTTCCTCAATCCCTTGGGTTACAAGTCAATTGATTGGGTATGGTTATTATAGAAGTTTGAAAAGAGGATATCACATTGGTATTATAACTTCTTTTCTCTCGGTGGTCATCTGGTTTTGGTTCAAGCTGTTCTTTCCAGCCTTCATGTCTATTGGTTTGGGTTAGCTCCCATTCCTATATTGGTATTGAACAAAATAAGAAGCCTTACTTTTGCTTTTTTATGGGGCTCGACTGCAGCTAAGAGAAGGTATCATCTAGTGAGATTTGAGATCCTCTCCAGATCAAAATATTTTGGGGGATGGGGAATATTATATTTCCCTTAGTTCAGCATCACACTTCAAGTAAAGAATTTCTGGTTGGTCCTTCACAATAACTGTCTCTGGCATCGGGTTCTTATCAGTAAGTATCTGAAGTAATACTCTATAGCATCTTGAATCAAGGTGAAAAATTTCTCTACTTGGAAAGTATCTTTGTTTTGGAAAGGCTTCATTCACACCCTCCCCTGGATTGGGAAGCACCTTGCCTAGCATGTGGGAAATGGTAAGGATATTCTTCTAGGAATAGACCCTATCATTGACACTCAGCCCTGTCCAGAACTTTCATCAAACTTCAGAGACTATCTCGATGACATGGGTATTGCATATCTTTCTCAGGATCACAACTCCTTTCCTGGACAACACCCCTATTGGTCTACTGCTGAAGATTTAAATGTTGCAAGAGATTGGAAGGATCAATGGGAGATATATACTAGCTATTTGGAAGGTGCTCGTATTCGACTCAATTCAAGCACTGATTATCTGACTTGGGACTATAACCAAAATGATGGTTATGTTATTGCTAAACTGATCTATGATTGTATCATTCATTCATCCCTACATCCAACTGCAAGTCCCCTACTTACTCTGATATGGTCTTGCAATTTGCCGATGAAAATTAGATGTTTCATTTTGCTTACGCTACACAATAAGTTTCTTTCTTAGGATAATATTTGGAAACATGGTTGGATTTGTCTTTTCATGAGTGAGTCCCTTTCCTTTGAGTTTGCTTTCGGGGTTGGATCTTGCACAAACACTAAAGTAGAGTTGATTGCCTTATGGGCACTATTGCATATTTCTCAGACTATGGGCATCCCAACTCTGAATATCTTTGGTGACTCTGCTGTCATTATTAGTTGGGTGAAGGGCACATCTGATCTAAGGCCACCCACCCTTAGCCACTGGTGTATGGATACTAAGAGACTCACTACATTCTTTCACCATCTCTCTTTTAGCCATATTTTCCGTGAACACAACCAGCTTGCAAACCGGCTATCGAAATCAGCCCTTTCTACTGGAGCTTGTTTATTGCATATCCAGGATCTCTCTATTATCAGTTTCCTAAATAGATAATTCTTTTTGTATGAGTCACAATAACGTTAAAAAAAGAGTATAAAGGGTGTTTTACATCATGGATGGCCAAAGAGGCCTGGTACAATATATCTGTATTTCCAATGCATTCAAAGCTGTAATCCACACTGCCATCCACCATGTCTCTTGTCACCTGCCAAAGTGTTTATCTTCCCATGAGCTTTGTAGCTAATAGGTGTTAGAGAGATGACTATTATATACAACCATAATATGATCTTTGAGCTAATTGTGTTAGAGAGATAGTTATTATATACAACCATAATCTGAAGTAGCAGTACCTCTTGAATGGGCTTCTCGTGCTCTTTTGGGTTGATGTAGTCTATCACTCCCAGGGTTTTGGATGCAGTGTATGTAATGCAAATAGTGAAACCCTTTATCTAAGGGATGCAAACATGATATATTTTGGTATATCCAACTGATAGTGCATTCTGTTCCTGAATAATTACTTCCATAGAAATTTCATGCTACTATCCTAGTGAGTTAGGCTCATAAATTGTGGTTCACGATTACATTTCCATTAACAAATAAAATGTTAAGGGTAACTTGCCTCGAACATTTACTTGACTGAGCATGGTTTAACTTTCAGTCAGAAGCAACATTTCTAACAAGCATACTACCTCTCGTGCTTATGTAAGAAAATTCAAGATGACAAATTGAGTATCTTAAAGAATATGTAAGGAAGACTTTTAATAGTTTTCTTAAATTTCTTTGTGTTTGAATGATGGACAACAAAACAATATCCAACACACTTGAGTCCTCACGGGACTAGACAAATGTATATTTTTATTTATTCCTTGGGAATATCAAATATAGTGATTTTAAAACACATCTCAAAGAACCCAACCCCCCAAAAAGTAAAAACAATACAAAGTTTAAACTTGCAATACCTTAATCTCATGCAGAAAGTGTTCATGATGTACTTGTCCAAGGTTTTGAGAATACTAATAACCTGTATAACCATGTTGTCCACTCTATTGACATTGAATTTCATGTTGGCTCTGCTGTAGCTGTGCCCAAGACCCAATTGAGCCTTCTCCAAGTCTATGTGATTCAATTACACATCTCTATTTACTCATTTTTGCATGATTCCTCAATGTCAAAACTAAATATCCATTCAATTTATGCTATAATTCATTTTTCTCCAAACCAAGCCAGGATTACTACATATCAGCACTATGTACATCCATCAATTACAATTACCTAAGATATGTATGAACATAATTAGTCAAGCACATGCAAAAATATTATAAATGGACAAATAGAATAAAACAATGTGGTTTAGACATTCCTTAATTTCTATACTCAGATTTATAATATGATCACACTTTGTCTCTTAGGAGACAAGTCACTAACGAAACAATGGAAACACCTGAGAGAGAGAGAGAGAGGTACTTGTAGGGCAGAGTGAGACAAATATAGACCACAAGGTCACGGATCAATACTGTCAACCTAAAAACATATATAAAAAACAACAAAATCTATTTGCATTTGCAACAGCTGTTGACCCAACAGCTCTCCACCCACAAAACTCAAAATCCCTAATCGAGGTTCTATACCCATCTTGATGAGATTCAAACCAGATTCAGTTAATTTTTTTAGGACTTTCTGGCCACAAACAACTGCACCTAACTGGACTAAATTTTTAACAGCTACACTTATTGCCTCATGGCTTGGGGATTGAGGTCCAAACTCCACTCAGCAGCATCCATCCACAGTATCTATATTCACCAAAGAAACACCTTATCCTACTGTCCTGCAAGCAACAAATACAACAGAGACAACAACTTACCTTCCCAAAGCTAAATCACTATGTATCCTTGCTCAACTGCCTTTCAAAGATAGCGATTCCCTTTGCCGTTACTTAGACAGCAAAATAGTGACAAGTGGATCCCTGGGAGAGGCTGGCAATGCAGGAAAAACATTGATATCCCTTATAACCCAATTTATCCAAATTTATCATGCATTTCCCTTTGTAATTTATTATATAGGATTTCCATTTTTATGCTTTGTGTTGCTGTTCTATTTTCTACAGGCTAGGAACATGAGTTTTTAGCATCCAATCCTTTTGCAGCTAGTGAATCCCTTTATTTTCCTGGAGAGATGGAAACAGAGCTTCTATGAAAGATTTATTTATAAGAAGACCAATGATCAATGGGTCAATGCCTTTGATGCAGTGAATGGAGTCTATGAAGCCTTTGGCTGCTAAAACAAATAGATATTGAAGTCAAGATATCTCACAGTCTAATAATAAAGTATTTGTTAGAAGCAGAGAAACTCTATAAGGATTCACAGTTTCTTTTTACTACAAGCAAACATAATTTTCTATTATAACCAACATCGGTGGCTAAGTATTAAGCACAACTATTACCATCTAACTACTTTGTATTAGCTATTATGCACGGGGCAAGGAATGTCTTATTGTCTATGACTTCATACAAAGAGGCAATCTTTAAGAAGGCCTTCATATTGAAGATCATAAACCAATGATTCTATATAAATACTAGTTTACAATGGATGTGGAGTTGTAGGAGCATTAGATTGGCCCACTTTTTACAAGCAAAATGAAGCCCATGAAAAAGTTGATCACAAAAATAAATTGTATGTTTTTTCAAAGTTTTTGCTTAAAACTCCTACTCTAGCTTTGTTAATGCATTATAATGATATAGTCTTGCCTATGGATTCACAGGGGAAACTTATCAAATATATTACTATTTCTTCTTTGGATTTATGGTAAAATGATGGGTGAATTCTAGGGTTTCATGCACATGCAAGATTGATGCTAACATTGTTGGAAGAACACAAGCACAAGGAGGATCTAGGGTTTTCTTGGTTGCTCCATTGGTAAATTTTGGTGAAATTATGCTTCTATGGATTGAATGGTGGTTGTAATGCTATGTTTTCTCTGAATTAGGGATTCTTACCATCTTTTGTCAACTTTTACATGTTATAATTGAACATCCTCTTGAAGGAATTTTCTCTTGTTCATCCTTATATCTCTGATTTTTTCCCTAGTTAGGATCCTCCAACAAACCCTAGAGGTAAATATAGTAGTATTTCATGGAAAGAAAACATATACACAGCTCAATCAAACAAAAGAAAACATATTTATACCTTGATTTCTGGATCTTCACATTGTCTTCTTATGCTTTACCTTTCAAAACATCATTCAACATACTTCATTTTTTGTCCTGTTGCAATAGTTTCATGTTAGGACCCATCAAATATACTTATGTTTGTTTATGAAAATAACAAAAAAAATCTAAATAAATACAATTCTATTACAATGTAAATTACAATACTATTCAACTATTCAAGTTAATTAATTGTTAAGAATATATCACCTGATAAAACATGGATAACCAAAAATACTATGTATATAAGGCCATCGATCTAATCAAAACTCCATTTCTTGCCTCTTAACTATGGAAATGTTTCTCAACGCTATCTGTAACAAGTTCCAATGGAAGAGTCAAATAGCAATAGTGAAAATTACACAGTAAAAATGTAGGAATAGATGTTTTTTAATGTATTATTCCTTACCATTCATTGAGCTCCTCTCTGTTTTGAGAATAATTTAATATTCTCTACTAAACATGACCAACCACATGAAGGTGGAAGATCTTATGGCTCCTCCCCCCCCTCACATCACTCTCAACTCCCCAAACCCAATGCCTATACTTGCAAATAACAATTTATTTCACTATTTCACAAAGCAAATAACAATGCATCTACAATGCAAATTATTTCACTCAATAGTTGAAAAATGATTTCATTAAATAATTCTTTAAAATATTCATTCAACCATTCAATCATTCAATAGCTAACAAAACCATTCATTAACTCATTCATTAAAACATTAATTTAGTCAATGGAAGAAAAAAAATAGTAAACAATTCAGTAAAGCATTCATTCATAAAACAGAGGAAAAAAGAAATATTTTTTATTTTTTATAAATAAGAATTACTCAAATTTTTTTATAATTAAGAATTACCAAAAACTGTTCCATTCATCGAACTGTACATGGACTGTTCAGCTAAGAATTTTTTTCCTTCCTGTGCATGAAGAATGATTTTGTGCTATGCTTTCAAAAATATATTTCAAATTTACAAAAAGTTTTAGAGTGATGGATTTATAAAATGCCTGTGTGGATATTCTGTGGCCTTGGAGTCCTGTGTTTCCAAAATTTTCCATTCACCCCATTGCAATGTTAGACCCTTCTTTGAGAGCCTGTCTGCCTCCTTATTTCGCTCCCTGTAAACATGAGTGAAAGAGATTGATTCAAAGAATGAGAGAGAATGGGTTGTCTCTTCAAATAATGCATCTAGAGAAGAAGTTCTACATTTCTGTATCTTATTCATCCAGTTTATAACCACCATTGAGTCACCATATACTTGTAACTGTCTGCAATTTCTTTCATTGGCAAAACAGAGTAGTAATTTCAATGTCATGAGTTCTGCATAGTTGTTGGTTCTAGTTCCCAGGCCCAAAGAAATTTGAAAAAAATGACTTTGATTTATATATAAGCATGCACCTCCTGAGTTTGTGCACCGAATGCTTGTTTTCTTCCATCCAATTGCTAGACCTCCAGAGTGGCCGATGGAACTTTGCGTTGTGAAAGAGTATTGCAGAAGAAGTGATGTTAAACTAGTTTCAACTTCCAGCTCTGGACCCATTGTTTCTTGTAGAAGGATGAATTTTGGTGATAGAACCTCCATCATCCTTTTTAGGGCAATATTTTTTTGGGTGCTTGCCAGACCCCTGCAATTTAGGGAGACAAATTTCATTTGGGCACCCCATCTAGGGTTTGCACTGCTCTAAGCGCCCTAAAAATGGTTGTTTGTTTGCCACTTGCCTGATCCCTGAGCGCCATGCTTTGGGACATAGAGAGGTGAGATGGTCTTCCTCTCCCTTTCCCTTTGGATGTGATCCTGGGATTTACCCCTAGTCCTTTTGTAGGGATTTTTGGTTTTTGAGGGATTTCAACGTCCCTTGAATGAAGGTGGAAATGGATAGAGGAGGATTGAGTGGGCGAGTCATTTTTTATGGTGAAAGGGGAGGCTACCTGGTTTGAATTGGAGGTACTTTTGAATGCGGGGAAGGAGGTGCCATTTTTTGGGGGAGGGGGACTATTTGTGATAGGGGTAGGAATTGTTTTTTCCTCATTTAAAGACAAATCATTCAAATGATTGCCAAGGGAAGAAGTGTTCATACCCGTTGGGGGAGACGTGATCGGATGTTGTTCCATCTATTGAGGAGGCCCTTCTGCTGCTACTGCTCCCACTCTTTTGGATTGATCCAATGGTTTTTCAATGCCCTCCGCCGCTGCTGCTAGTCCTTCCAGGCGATCCAACAGTTGTTCTTCGGATTATGTCATGGGGTGTTCTTCCGCCAGTCCTAGATTCGGGATGTTTTCTTTTGAGCTCAAGGCCCCTGTTTGCCTAACCCATTTCTTTCTGCTGTAGGTTGTGGGATTGTAGTTGGATAGTTTCTTGCCAAGTGTCTTGTCTCATGAAATATATGGTAATGAAATGGGAGTCCCTCATAGTCTAGCAGCTATTTTTTTGTTTTGTTTTGACAAGTTAGATTTAAATATTCCCTTAGGCTTGTTCTGATATTCAGCGAAACTAAGATCCTCACAACCTTCCAGATTTTCATTTGTTGGTAGGATAGATCCACGTCAATGAAATTCCCCAAAGCATTTCCAATGTCGCCAAATGAGTCTGGGTTCCAAAGTTCCCAAGGTAACCCTAGAAGGTGGACCCAGACCGGTATGGTGTGTAATATTTCTATGTCCGCATCGAACGGAGGCGTCCATCTTTTAAGCTGGAAAGGGGTTTTTCCATATGTCCAGACTTTCCTAAGGATGTGGTCTACATCCTCTATGTAATTGAACTGATATCCGAACCAGCCCTTTGCTAATGGTGTAATATCCTAGCTTCCACCTTGTAGCCCAGTCCAATTATGTCTAACCCAATCTTCCAATTTACCTTGTGTTGGTTTTCATCCTCTGATGTTTCCAACAAGGGCCATCCCATCCATCTCATGTGCTTCTCTCATGGAAATATTTACACTGCAAACTATGTTACATTCTCCTCCGGATGGGTTTATACAGTGGGTTTTTCATTTTTTGGAGTAGGGGAAGGATTCCTCCAAGCTTTTATCAGACAGGGCATCTTTGCTTCCTGAGTTGGGGTTTATATGAGGGCTGCTAGGAGGCCTGCTCGATGACTGTACCTGTACCTGTTATGTGATGTATGTTGTTTGTGTTGCTAGTGGGTTGCCTCCTCTATTTAGGGTTTCCTCCGAAGGTGGATATTGAAGCTCTGATTGAGGTAGATCACTACAGAGGGCTTTTGCATTTTGAGAGAGCTAGTTTGCTATAAAATGGGTGAAAGGTGTTCCCCCTATGGCTGGGTTTAACGACCTTGCTGCAAAAATCCCTAACAGCCATTCTTCTGTGGGTGATGATGTGTTCGAAATCCTAGCTTCTAGTCCAACTAGCAATTTTTCAGGGGCATTCTGGACAGCTCTCGGTGACGAGATTGCGGGAATTTCTGGAGGTGTGAAGATGTGTAACCCACACCATGGGTTAGATGAATAATCTACCCTGTCTTCTGGTAAAACATCGTTTGTCTCCATACTAATCACGACCTTCCTTTCCGTTCCCATGTTCCAGCAAAAAACAAAAAACAAAAAACTGTTCCTTCCTGTAAAAATCAATTTAAAATGCCTTACCTGTCACTGTCCTCCATGGAGCCCCCACTTTATGAGATCCGTATAAAAAAATATATACTACCCATCGGTTCCCCCAACACTACCAGGGTCAGAAATCCGACTCCATGATCATGGCCTTCCTTTCCGTTCCCATGTTCCGACAAAAAACCAAAAACAATAAAATTATGATATTCCTCCCATGCATATAACCGCCTGTTGGATTTTATATAACATGCATATATAACACCCATCGGATTTGATATAACATGCATATATACCTCCCATTGGATATTTGACTCTCCAGTGTCGAATAACTGCCAATTTTGCTTTCGCAGAAGTTGAAGATCCGACCCTTGTAGTGTCAGTTCCCCAACACTACCAGGGTTGGAAATCCGTCTCACTAGTGTTGGATATTTGACATATCTATAAATATTTTGTTATTGGCATTTTGTTGATTGATTGTTGTCTGACACATCCGTGCGAAATGTCAGATGACGTCGGATTCTAACGTCGGAATTTGGGTTCAAATCTTGTTGTGATTTTATGGGAGGACAACTTCAATAATCAATAAACAACTTCTTGGAGGATACAGTCACCATCTGTTCTTGATTTACACATATGGTACAGGTACAGTAACAATATTGAGGTATGCAGTTTTTAAACCTCTTGATTTAATTAAATACAAGAAGAAAATTATGGACAAGTACAAACACTGTATTTGAATTGTGCTCACTTTATCTAAATCCTTCCCATGTTGCTTATTCTTAATTAATTTGATTTAAACATTGACCCAAATAAATATCTAAAGGCCCAAAACTTGTTTTTAATAGTTCTCTTATTTTTAATTAAGTTTTGAGGGTTTTTAATGCAAAATCTCACTCATAATATTATACCATGGATTCATGTACTAATGTTGATGTTCCAGCACCAGGATGAGAAGAGTGGGAACATTTCAATGATAGTCCCTCTATGAGAATATTCATGAACATCCATAAATGTAAATCAAATTCGGAACTCTGCACTTCCGCTACCTATTACAATACCTGATCCGACTCTCAATCCAGTACTCATATTTTTAGCAGTGAATATTTTTGAACTTCCATATTGTGCCTCTATATATGTGCATGTGGGAGAATATCTTTAATATCTCGATTTTTGGACCTAACACTTATGGGCATGAGCCCCATTGCTTATGATGTTCCCTTGCTATATACTAGGTCAAAGACCCAACTGCATATGAACATGGTGATTTTTTTGATATAGTGGGAATAAGCCAATTACATATGTTTTATGTGTTGGGTGTAGACCTTGATTCACATGATTGGTGAGATGTTTTGTGTTGAGAAAGGAGCCTTCGAGAATATGAGTATTTAATATGTTTTGTGTTGAGCGAGAAGCTCTGGAGCACATGAGTGTTTATGATGTGTTGAGAGAGAAGCTCTGAAACACATGAGATATGAAAACCTTTGTGTTGAGCAGGAAGCTCTGAAGCACATTAAACGATAAATTGGAAGTGTTGGGCATAATCCTTGGAGCCTTCCAAGTTGATATTGAGCATAAGCTCTCGAACATCAGATCCTTGGCAATTGTATCCCTAGGTGTATCCTACAAGTAAATCCTAGCATTAGTGTTGAGTGAGGAGCTCTGGAATTGCACTAAGTTTGTAACTCCCTATTTTTAGCGTTGAGTATGGGCTCTAGATAAGCGCTAGGAATTGTTGAAAATAATTAATAATTTTGAGTGAAAATGACTCTAGTAAAATATTGATCTCATTTGACTTATTTATAAGTGATTAAATGAAATCTCAAATTTTTGTATCTCATCAAGTACTGAATAACTACCATGTTATATGAAGGAATCCAACATGCAAGGATGTTTAGAGTTTCCTAGCCTAGTAGACTTAACCACCTACCTGATGGCCTTAATGACGAAAGTGTCATAAGTTTAGGGATCATACTATATGATACCTAAAAAAAAAGTTAACAAATAATATATATATTATTATATATTTTATACATATTATGTATAAAGGGTAAGCATAGTAATAATATTAATAGTGTAAGAAAGAAGGAAAGGCTCCATCTATTATTAGTATTAATAAAAGAAAATTAAATATTTTAATACCTATAAAAGTACAATTAGGAACTAGATAAAAGTTCCTAAGTTAATTATTAAAAGTACCTAAAATTAAATAAAAGGGTTAAATCAATAAATCAAATGATTCTTGATTTAACTCGCCCTTTGACTGAAGAGTTTGTCTATAAATTCCTAAGCCAAAGAGAGGCTTGGGGATCTCTTCCATCCTTTTGGATTCATTATTCTTCCTAATTATTCTCAAGAGAGTTCTTGGAGAACATTTTCCTAAAAGGAAAAAGGAGAACTGATATCCCAGTAAGGGAAGCCTTACCTTATGAGCTCTAAGCTACTTGCATGTTGGAACCAACTTGGGGGGATCCGAATTAGAACCAGGAACGGTTTTGGATCATGGTTGGGTGGAACGTTGTAGTTCCCAAGTGATTCAGTCATCTATACAGAGGTTAGATATGTCTGTCAATTGTTAATGCTGGGTAATTGAGTGTGCAGGTTTGCAGCCCTTGGAACAGCTTTACCATATAAGTATTAAGTTCTTGATGTTTTTCCATTCCATTATCCATTATATTTTCTGATAGAATAATTAAGGGTTTATGTTAAATTTCTAAACCTATGTCTGTAATTTATTTCTAGTTTATAATATTTTATGTATTATCTCTAAACCCTAGGTTGAAATGTATTTTTTTCTGGAAGACATTCAAGGGTTTGGTCTTTCCAATTGTATTTCTACATTTTGTTTCATAACTTAAACCGTGTTTTCCTAAAACCTAGAAATTTCTCTAAATAGAGTATATATGTTTATTTTACCTATAGATTCTACTAGCATATTTCATATTGCCAGCAGAACTATATTTAGGAATAAAAGCCTAATTTAGGGTAAGCTATAAACAAAACATAAATATAAAATACAGTTAACTAAAGTATAGTAAACAGAACCTAATAAATAAATCATTTATATCACATTAAGTATAAACATAATTGTATTCTAATTAAGCAATACTATAAATACATTATTCTCTACTTAAGAATAATAATATTTTCAAAGTAATAAAGATAAAATAAAACCCAACAGGGTCTATATATTTTTCTACCAAGATCCAAGTTTAAACAATATCTTTTCCCATTAACCAAATAAATACATAAATCAAATCTATAGTCAAGGTATCGAGACCATTCAATGGTCTGTGATATATGTCTTAACTAAACAAGAATCCACATTATATCAAACTATGTATTTATTATACCAACTACATCCATGGAATTGAATGCTGTAAAGAAACTACCAACATATTAAATCCATTACATTCATAACAAAATCAACCATAACGTTATATATATAGGACTAACTAAAATTAACCAATAGATTACAAGATTGATTCCTGTAGGCGTCATGCCTAAAAAAAACCCTTACATTTATTATCATCTACAACCATAACGACCCAGGATCAAATCCTGTTGAGTATTTTTATTCACAAGTCACTATATCAAATCCCATAGGATTCGTTATTAGTTTTCTACCATACACTGTAGCATTTCAACTATTAAGCGACGATATATAAATACACAGGATGTAAGTAAAATACATCTAATCTTTACATAGAGGTCGTAAGGCCTAAATAAAAATACACACTGTAACTACGGCCCTCGGCCCTATACTTATCAAAGCATTTAAACAAGTAATATCAAAACCACAACCCTATAAACACTATGCGAATAGCCACGACATCCATTGAAGGGTTCCATCCAAAGCTATGGCCCTTTTCTTACACAACTTAAAACAATAATATAAAACCCATTAAAAATTGTCAACGATATACCAACAATGATCATTTCCAATGGAATGGTTACCCACTGTCGGCTCTTATATTTTAAATACACAACATAACCATAAAACATTAAGTCTCTAACCACTACACTCTCGCATCTCTAATGGCGGGAAAGCCAATGCCACATACGACATGGCCCCCAAACCCAACATCGCTGTCAACATTTTTCCATAAAATATCTTGAACCAAAATTGTGAATCCACACAGTCCATTAATAAGAATTATAACTATGAAAACAACACAGTATGCAATTACTGTTTATATACATAAACGCAATCATTATGAAAACCATTAAGGATTTACACAATCGTTTAATCTCGGCCTTGCACCATTGCAAGCAATGGTGATGCCACCATTTCCAATAATATAAACTTATTTACAATGCGCAGTTCCTATCAAGAGTTATCCAGTCACATTTTCCACACAGAGTTCCCATTATTGAAATCCCAATACATTAAAGTTCCATCTCGAAGGCACTAAACCCCAACTCCTAACGCATCCCTGATGCTTTACTCATTAAGATTACAAACAAACCCTTTCCCAACACAAAACCATTAGAAACCAGAACCAAGCATTCAAACCCACGATGAGTATTAAATTTGTCACAACAACTAAGAAAATGAGGGAACAAGTTAAAAAACTTGTTACAACAGGCTTACTCAAATGGGTATGGTTTTTCCCTCAGAGTCACCCACGAAACACAACCCATGATTTTCGTCACACCCCACAACCTGCAACACAAAGTAGAATCCTTGATGAGGAGTACGCTTGAAACCAAAACTGAATAGAAAAACAATGTCGCCAAACCAGAGTGGATATGTACCTTCCATCGCAGCTATCCTCCCAAGATCCACTCCACCACAAAGCGTAGAGGCATAGCTCATGTAGTCAGGATGCGAATGACCAAACCAACAACAACATCCAAGCCCTAATCTTGAAGGCCACATTCTCCAATGCACATTTATGTCACCACCCTAGCCTCTATTAACACTTTCCAAACCCATATCGTATAGTTCATGCCACCATATAAACCTTGTTCCAAAACAACTTACTTTACATAAACCCCAATTGGGTATTAAATACTTACAGTTCAAAGCCATAGTCAATGGCATATGAAATATGCCATGGAGGACTATAGCAAATAATATCAAATTTATACACCAACTATACTAAAACCATACATTAAGACTATGTTAGAGCTTGAACCATTTTATAAAGTCTTTATACCATAGTAAGTATGTGCCTCTTAAAAAATAAGTGCAGTACTGACCAAGTTGCTATCATAGAGTCCGTAAGAATAATAATAATAACTCGTACAACATAGGTTGATAAGCCATCCAAATATCATCTAACAACCATCCTATTGTCACTAGGATATATTTGTAAAACTGAGAGTGCTAATGACGAAACAAACAGCATGGCTTGTTTAGATTTTATAAGCAGTTTCCGTTGCTAAGTGCACCTGCATGCAAAATAAAAATAAATGCATTAGTTCGTAAGAAATAATTAAGGCCGATGTGACAAGTAGAAAACAGTTACCTCTCAGGTGGTTACAAGGGACTTTAGTCCTGCTACTCCACCCCTTTTTCAATAGCAAAGTTAAGTCAGAATTTCTATATACGACAGTAATCAACTTTATAACCAATGAGTACGTAATCAAATAGCTAACATACATATCAATGTGTAACCATAGATCAAGATAGTAATCAACATCAAGACAATGTAAGTAATACATTAATAATCACATCTGGAAATATGAAAGCATGACGTAAGAAAAGCTTACAATATTACATCACTGTAAACAAAGTACGATACATTTCGTTGAGTTAAATAATGTCCAACTTAGGCAGTAATTGATTAGCCTATTAAACTTTTTTTATTTCCAAATTTTGGGGACATTACAATATCTCTTTGAATGGTATAATGGGTTTGAAGAAAATATATCCAGCTACAAAACCCATAAATATTTTTGCCAAATTCGCAACCACCAGAGAGATATCAAATGGGCATTTTTCCAATTTTTCGCCAAAATTCATTTTTTGGGTTGGTTGTTTCCGAGTTGTTTGAACAAATTCTGAAATTGGGGATGTTTGTTTTAGGTTGTTCAGACTTGATGTAAGTGTATAAATAGTAGGATGGTGCAAGTGTGTGGATGTAATGTAGAGGGGAATGGAGGTATATATAGAAAGATAGATAACATCAAGAGTGATTAGATTAGTTTTCTTTACATTTACATAGACAGATGTGAACCAGAGAATCATTGTTTGCAAGATAATATATTTTATTCTATTGGTTTCATTTCACCTAATGATCATATATGCTTATTATTATTGATGATATGAAGGCCCCCTATCTTCATATGAACCTTCGATCTAGATTCTAATTTTTAGAAAGTGTTGTTTCAAGTTTTGATAGATTTTAGTTTCGTTTGGCATTTCATTTGGAGATAAGTTCGTGTAACAGATCAATTGAAAATTTCAATTAAGACATATGATTTTATTTGAGAATTTTTATTCTAGTATTCATCGTGGAGTAAGTTAACATAAGAGTTACAACATGTCAAATAGAAATAGTTGATTAAGAGAAAATGAAGATAGGAGTTGCAACATTTGAAATAGAAGTAGTTGATTTAGTGAGAGTTGTTGTAGAATAAATGGCACTTTAAGTTAGCAATTAAGTGGAATATAACAGTTATAAGAGCTTTGTTTCTCTTTGGTATATCAATAAAACATATGTTTGAGGATTAGAGGAGTCTAGAGAAAGTTGGTACAAGTTCTTCAATAATGATTTTTATCATAACTTTGAGAAGTAAGTTGTATAGACTCTTCTCCAATATTGCACATATGGTGTTGGTCTCTCTAAGTCTACATCCCCAGGTTGATAATTAAGTGTTGATATATATGGTATAAATTTAGCTCGAAAAAAATAATGATAGTACTAAATACTTCTTGGAACAGAAACTATGTTTATAATAGGAACACAAATGGATAACAAAAATGTTGGATATGACTTTGAAATCATCTATAAAAAGGGAAATGAAGTGTGGTGACAAATGCACTCTCAAGAAAATATGATGATGTTCAGGAATTAGTTTCTGTGATTTCTATTATACAACCCACATTAGGGGAGTTTTGAGGTCTAAAATGGGCCTCACAAGGGAAATAATAAAATAAGAGTTATAATAATAAAATAAAATTTCTAAATTTTGGAGAATTAGAAAAAAGAAAAACTATTTTTTCTTATTGTATTTTTGACATATATCCTTATTGTTTCACCCAAATTTCATTTTTTTCGGACTTGTTGGATGTGGAATTTAATTCTGCATCCAACCCATTCCCACAATGCATACTTTTGAGGTATGCATGACACCCAAAAATAAAAATTTAAAATACATTTTTCATTGAAATTTTCATTTTTTGGTGTCGTGGGTACCTCAGAAGTATGTAGTGTGGGTATGGTTTGGATGTGGAATTCAATTCCGAATTCAACGAGACCCCAAATTTGAAATTTGGGTGAGCCAATAAGGAGATATGTCAAAAATATGATATAAAAGTAGTTTTTTCTTTTTTCCTCCATTTTTTTACAAATTTTACCCCATGCTTGAATTCATCCTCTTGAATCCTATTGATTCTTATAAAGTGAAATTTAATGGTACAATTTTCTGTAGGAGGACCATGTTATAGCTCAAAATTTCTCTAATGACTAGGTAGTAGTAACAAGGGAAGAATGGAAGAATGACCTAGTTGTGTGGACGCTCATTCAAAATCTACAAAAGGATCCCAATGTATTAGATAATTTTGTGTGGAAAAATGATTCACTATGGTATAAGGATTTCCTATATGTGTGTATGAACTCCCAACTCAAACAAAATATCATTTTGGAATCACACACCTCTCCTATAGGTGGGCACTCAGTATTCATGAAAACCTATGATAGGGTCGAGAAGGAATTTTTTTCAGAAGGACTTAAATATTATAGTCAAAGGTTCATGATATAATATTTGGTTTACCAAGAAAACAATGCTCAAATAGTTACGATGTTGGTTATTTTAAAACCAATTAGGAATACCTTGTTAGTGTTGGAAGGAATCATTAGTGGATGGTATCACGGGCCTACCAAAGTCAGAAGGGAAAAATGCTATTGTAGGTGTTTTTTATAGAATCTAAAAGTATGCACACCTTTGTGCACTGTCTTACCCTTTAATTAAAGTAAAGTATATACGACCTTCATGGAAACAAATCAAAAGTTTCGTGGATACCCGTAAAATATTGTAAGTGATAGAAATCCAATATTCAGTGGAAAATTTTGGACTGAATTATTTTCTTGTTATGTTACCCAGTTGGCTTATAGTTCATATTATCATCCTCAATATGATCGGTAAACTAAGATAGTGAAAAAAATGTAATTCTATCTTCGTTTCTTTGCATATGATAACCAAATACAGAGGATGAAATGGTTATCTTTGGCAGAATGGTGGTACAATACTTCCTTCCATACATCATAAAAAAGTCTCCATTTATGGAACTTTTTGGGTGCTACCCTCTCGATACTAAATTACAACCTGGATATGTAAAAAAAAGGTTGAAACAATAAGAAGATCGGCATTGGAATGAAAGGGGTTTTGAAGAAGAGGGTTGGGTATTTATGAGGATACAACCTCACAAACAAATGTCCTTCAAGCAACTAAATAAGGAAGATAAATTAGAACACAAGAACTATGGTCCTTATAAATTGTGGAAAAATATTTGTAGTATGGATTACAAATTAGCTTTGCTTTCATCTTCAAGGGTATACCTACTTTCCCATGTTTCTTCCTTAAAGAAGGTAATATGAGACATGATCCCAATTCAAACTATCTTGACGGAGCATGTGGAAGAAGGAAAATTCATGTTGGAACCTGAACAAATCAATGAAATAAGGACCAAACAAATATGAAATCAAGATATTAATTAGTACCTCATACAGTGGAAGAACTTACTAGTTGAATATTCAATATGAGAATATGAGTCTATCATACAAAATCATCCACAACTAACCAAGCATTTAGGAAAAAAATTATTTGTAGGGGAGGGGCATGCTAATCCTTAAATGGTGGCACATTACCCCATATATTGTGGAAAATTACATTAGTATTTTCATATTATTGATTTTGGCTTGGGTCCATTAATTGTCATTGTCATTAGTATTATTATATTATTGATGGTGTCTTGGGTTCATTAATTGTAATTTTACCTCTATATCTCCTATATATATGAAGGATACCTTTTCATTTGAATCATATTTTCTTATCTTGTGTATTTAGTACATTGTATAAGGAGATTTCCCCCTCAAAGATACTTTCTATTAATCTCTTTTATTCATTATTAAGGCATGTATTACTCTCTCTTCTCAATTGATGCTCCTTTTTAGAATTTGTTGCATAACATAAATCCAATATAAGATGGAAAGATGAAAATCAACAAAAAGTTTATATTTTTTGAAAATGAACTCTTTGAAATGTTCATGAATATGGAAATTAATTTAAAAGTGCATGCACTCAATGATATCGAATTATTAGTTCATATCTACAAGGTAGATGTTCTTACTGAACAAGTATACACAAATACTTAAAAGTAATTTGTGAAACAATCATCACAACTAGAGGGTTTTATTGTCAAATGAAAGGCCAATCATGGATCCTTATTCCTCAATGAACACCTAAAAAAACTCTTCATAAAATAAAAATATATGAGACACTCTGACCATGGAATTTAAATAAGGGAGAGTCACTTCAAGAAGAAAAGGGATGTAATATTCCCACACAAAATTATAGGAAGAAGGAAAAGTAAGTTTGATTCAATAGGGAATGTATAATGAAACCCAAAGTGCATGATGAGAGAATTTTCCAATCCAAAAAGTACAAAGTTCATAATCCCATGCAAGTTTTTCATTATCACCATTCATTGTGGACTACTTTCATTGAAATGATATTATTAGTCATTGTTATATATCCCTATTTTTTTCACTTTTATTCACCCAATACTTCTATACTTTCCCCCCATTCTCCATATTATGCATCCCTATCATTGGTGCTTTCTCCTAATATCAAGCATTAACTTAAAAAATGATAGAAATAGTTGGAATCAAACATCAATGTCTAATCATTGTATTTGGGACAATGATTTGTCACCAGCGGCATTATTTACTTAGATATTAAAGAAATTCGAATGCCTTCTTATCCAAAATACATTAACTGACAAAATGTTTCCCTATGTAAAGATGGAACTTAGTCAAGCCTTTTTCCACGTGCACCTTGACACTCAAAAAAATCTAAGAGGACATAGTAAGAGAATCAAACTCAACAATGCCTTTGGATGGGAAGTTTGTATGTCAATCACTTGGACAATTTTTAACCAACCCTAAATGAAATTTTCTACAATTGATTCTTCTAGTAAAAACATATTTTATAAAATTATTTTCCCGTGTATGTTTTTAGCCATTATATGCTTCAAACATTTCCAAGCTCAACAAATTCCACGAACAAATTATTGATCTGGATTGATGTTATAATGAAATGAAAGAGCATATATATATTCACATACACAAATATATGGTAATAGACATGGTGATATAGTAAACTCAGATTCTATTAAATGAATGAAACTGATCAAACTGTGAAACAAAAGCAGCCAGAATTCTCTAAGAAGAGATGTGGAGACTACACTCACTTATGACAAGATGAATACAAAAGGGATCCAAAGGGAATTCTATCATAA
The DNA here is from genome assembly GCA_001517045.1 of Pseudotsuga menziesii. Lineage (NCBI taxonomy): Eukaryota > Viridiplantae > Streptophyta > Pinopsida > Pinales > Pinaceae > Pseudotsuga > Pseudotsuga menziesii. The sequence goes on along the minus strand of LPNX010092773.1, from coordinate 334,393 downwards.
ATCCATGGAGAGGAAGAAACCCTAAACCTAACCCTAGGAGATGAATCATCATAAAGTTTGCAGCCCCAAGGTGGTTAGTTAAATAGTCAACTTCTCGGTGTCACAACTTTTGCATACGATCTTTGTTTTGGGTGCTCGATATCTAATTGGAAAGGTTTATTTGAGATTTACAAATTTTGGTTGTGAAAAATTCATGCCTAAGGCCACTTATTCTCCCCTCAAATTTCCAAAAAACATCTCTTAGGGAATCAAAATAGCCCGAGAGGTTTGGGACCACCAAAACCATAGAAAATTACAAGAAATTTCCCAAACTAGAATTTTTTTGAGCCAGTGTAATCGGTGGGTGACCACCTATACATATCTATATCGGTAACCCCCCCACCCCCCCACTTAGGAAGCAATGGTTCTATTTTGTTGAGTTCCCACATCAAATGGGGAAAATTATGTTGAACTTGACTCATGGTGAGCCACTTCCCTTTGTGGAGGATTTGCCTTGCTTTGACAACTCGATATAGTTGGATCTTCTGCTAGAGGGTGCCCTTAAACGTATGTTTCCATGGTATGATCAATGGTTTCTTGTTGCGTGCATTCAGGATTAATATTTGTAGGTGTCAATTGTTCTTCCACCTCTGAGGCGTCAACCAATAGTGCAAAATATGGTCAAAGGAGCTCCACATTGAATACTGGGTGCAGGTCAATGAATGGAGGAATGACTAATTTGAAAGCATTTTCACCAAATTTCTTGGTGATGGTGTATGGCGCATATCAATGTGGATGAAGCTTGTGATGGGATCATGTGAGCTTCTCTTTAAGGAGTGTAAAGGTGATCTTTTCATTGTCGATTTTTTTAAAATAGAGAAGTAGCCCTCTAACACAATAAACCATTTTTCCAAAGAATATATATCTATATTTCCTTCAAATAAAGGGATGTAAAAGTTAACTTGTACCTTGAAGGGATTCACACCCCCAAAATGAATTCTTGTTGAAGATGCATCCATCATCATCAACATTCTTTGTAGGATCTAGGAGAAGTTATCCATCGTCTCGTTCTTTGCCGCATAAGGGATTGCTCAAGCAATAGTTTAATAAGATATCCTTCTCCATGATATCTCTTTCTTATCCTATCATGTGAGGTTTTTTTGGATGATGAGAGGTATCTTCCGAAATCTCAACTAGTTCGAGACCCAACTCTTGATATTCACATCTCGTCGGGGACATGCATTGAGAAACCACAAGAGAAGAAGGATTTGATATCGCTTATATGGATTTATAATTCAACGAAATGAAAGAGCATATATATATTCATATATATAGATATACTGCAATAGACATGGTGATACAATAAAACCATGTTTTATTAAATGAATGAAACAAAAAAAACTGTAAAACAAAATCAACTAGAATGGTGGTAGTTGTATTTCTGAGAAGAGATGTGGCAGTTATGCTCACTCGTGACAAGATGAATGCAAAAGGAGGTCGAAGGGCCTTTTATAATAAGGCCTTGGAGAGGAATAAAACCTAAACCTAACCCTAGTATATGAATCGTCATAATGTTTGTGGCCCCAAGTTGGTTAGTTGAACAATCAACTTCTCAGGGTCATAAATTTTGCATACGATCTCAGTTTGGGGTGCTCAATATCCCATTAGAAAGGTTTATCCAATATTTACAACTTTTAACATGGTCCAAATGAACATCAAAGGATTCCATTTGGCCCCCAAATTGCCAAAAATGTCATTTAGGGCCTCAAAATGGCCCAAGAAGTTTGAGGCCATAAAACCTGTCGAAAATTACAAGAAAAATGCCAAATGGAAAACTATTTTGAGCTAGTGGAATAGGTGGGTAGCCACCTATACACATATGGATTAATTACTTAGTGTGCGTCAATACAAAATCATTAAAATTCCAACAAATAATAAACTAATTTCACAATTTGTTAAGATTTGGTCATTACATATAGAAAAACAAAATGCTAAAGGTTTACAATGGTCCAATGGAGATTTCCACTCATTTTATCTTTATATATAAAAAAATGCATTACACATATTCTTTGTCTACACACAACATAAGATGCATTGCACATATTCTCTGTCTACACACATATGACTCTAGTTTTTTTTGTGTGTGTAATTGCTACTATCACACAAGACTATACAAAGAATAAGAATTATTCCCTTTGTCTTCATCATTTAAACTTAAATTTTAGTTGGAGCATGTACTGCATGAATGTTTGTTCCACATTGTAAACAATAAATTCATTGTACACAACTAAATCCTAGAAAATAATTCACATTATCAAACTAGAGAATATCTTGCCCCTTAAATGCTATACCATCACTAATGTGAAAATCCAAGGTAGCCATGCCTTTTCCTTTTAAGTTCTATACATGGTCATGTTTCATTTTTTCTTGTTTAGTTCTATAATAGCCATGTTTCATTACACAAACATAAAATATAGGTGCACATAACTAAAATATGTCAACCAAATTATGTTTACTTAATGGACATGACATCTAATGTAATTACATTGCTTCATTAAAAAACAATTATAGAGTTGTAAATTATTTAAGAGCACAATAATTATTTCCCTTCACAGTGTACTACAATCCTTAATTCTCATTAGCTTCATTGCTAATTCTATCTTACTCTAGATCTTATTTCATAAAAAAAAAATTCTCATCCCTAAAGATTAATCGTATAGTTAAAACTACCCAACTTTATTTGCTACCGCCGAGGTTATCTTTTAAAAACAATGAAAACAAGACGTTTTGCATGTTTTATCTATATTATGAACTTTAAACAAAGTTGTGCATTCTGTTCATAGAATTATTGTTTGAATCTATGTAAGAAATCCATTTATAATTTATAGGGAACAAAAAGAGTTTGTGGTCTTTATCATAAACGAGATTACCTATACTTTGATATTGTTTGCAAGGACCCTCTTAACAAGCTTTGAATTTCCAATACAATATCAACTAACTTATAAACATAAGAGCCTAGAATTTTGCATCGATGCTAGGTTGGTTCGGAGATTGATTTTTCCTTTTATGTTTATTAAGTTCATGCTTCGCATGGTAGGTTTGGACTATACATATGTGACAATTATAATTTTCATCTCATTGGGTAGTGAAATGCTCCAAATATTTCAAGTATTAAAGCATGGATAAGCTATCATGAAGCCTCATTTAAGGCATGTATTATATTTCGTACGAAAAGGAGTATTAAAAATGGAGTGAGCTAGCTGTGGAGCAAAACTCCCTCCATCGGACGGAGGAGGAGCAAAGTCAACGCTAACTTTGCTCCTCCTCCGTCCAATGAGGGAGGATTGCTCCACAGCTAGCTTACTCCTATTAAAAATAGGTGTTCTTAGTAGAATAATTATATGTTTCTTTGGTCATATTTAATCAATCACATGTATGTTTCCTTTTTGTGAGATATTTAAACCTTTATACAGTCTCACTTTAAGATAGAGACACATACAAACAAAAGAAAAGGTTTGTTCCTATTTTCTAGAATTTTGAACAAGGCCGATTCCAAAGGCATGGAAGTTTATCTGCTAGCCAATCCTAAAAAAGTCAGCAAGATTGGTGACAACCTTTTGGGATTATAACCAAGTTGAATTCCCAAAGAGGAGCAACAAGATTGGTGACAACCTTTTGGTATTATAAACAAGTTGAAGTTTTAAGGAGCAACATGAGAAATTTCTAAACATATAAAGTAGATAGCACATGAAAGCTAATATCACCAATTATGGATGGAAATGTGGACTTGAAAGCAATTTACCATAAGAACATAGACATTATTATTACTACTTAGCGGGAGTGCCTGGGATAATGACTCACAACAAGAATATTTAACCCCTAGTTGGCCGCCCCAACAACCAACTTTAAAATTTCAATAAAGTAAGGGACCATCATTAAAAAATTTCAAATACACATCTCCTTCATTGTTTTTTAAATGTGTGTTGGTTAATTATATTCTTTTTTCGATGTTTGGATCCATGCTCGATTTTTATACCTGCCGCCGCAGGTATATAGTAATCGGTTGCTAGTCAACCACCTTTGACCTTCTATTAGTTGTTGCCACCAAAAAAATCAAAATCTGTTTTCTAAAGTTAAACCTTAGAGTTTGCAAAAAAATATTTTAAATTTTAATAAAAATATTTGTATTTGCTATTTTGTAAACTTCTAATTGGCCAATCAGAAATGATGTCATTCTTGGAGTTTGGTATCTGGTTTTCACTTGACACATGGAAATGATGACATCAGGGAAATGGTTGTATAGATTGAACATAAGACAGTTACCAGGGTATGCAAGCACTATACAATAATCACCGTGAATGGTCAGCTACTAGGTCCAACTCTTTATGTCGACGACAGAGACACTGTTGTTGTTACAGTTGTTAACAATGCACAGTACAATGCCACTATTCAATGGTGTGTTTCCGTAACCTTATTGAACATTTTTTTAAAACAGTACATCTGTTTTTGTTATAGATAGGTTTGTTGACAAAGATTATAAGGCTGGTGCTTAAATCTTACAGGCATGGAGTGCAGCAGTTGCGTACAGGGTGGGCTGATGGACCCAAGTATATTACACAATGCCCCATTCTTCCAGGTGGAAATTTTACACAGAGGTTCACCATTAATGGACAGGAAGGAACCTTGTTTTGGCATGCTCATTCTTCATGGCTCTGAGCTACCGTGCATGGAGCTATAATAATCTATCCTAAGAAAGGAAAATCATATCCCTTTCCTAAACCGCATGTGGAAGTTCCTATTATAATAGGTGATGAGCTGCTATGAAATTTTATAGACAAATGTTTGCATGTCTAATGGGTTTTAGTTGTTAATATTGATTCAAAGCGATCGTTTTATTGAACAGGAGAATGGTGGAACAGTAATCCCATGGCCGTTATAGAAGCAGCAATCCTGTCCGGTGGTGCCCCGAATTTATCCGATTACTTCACCATAAATGGACAGCCAGGAGATCTGTTTTCCTGGCCGAGTATTAATTCTCTACTTTTATACAGAATTTATTCAACTTATATAAATTGTTGTTTTGAAAAACGACATAAACTTATCAAAGTGTTCTTGATGCAGAAACATTTAGGGTACCTATAAAAAGAGGTGATACGTACCTCCTAAGGATCGTGAATGCTGCGCTCAATAGTGGGCATTTTCTCAAGCTTGCAGGCCATGAATTTACAGTTGTAGCTGTGGATGCTTCCTACACCAAGCCATACAAAACCAATGTAGTCGTCGTCATTATCGGCGAGACTACAGATGTTCTTATCACAGCCAAATAGCCTGTGGGAAAATACTATATGGCCGCCCGAGCATATAATAATATGGCAGCAGGCAATTTCGATAACACCATAGCTACGACCATTCTATAGTATATTGGATATCAAAATTCTACGATTTGCAGTTTCCCTAGCCTTCCAGCGTACAATGACACTATGACTGTCACTAAATTTAGCCTAGCACTCCGAAGCCTGGCTTCCAAGGAGCACCCAGTGGACGTCCCACAAAGCATAAGTAAACACTTCATCTACACAGTGGGACTGGGGTTGTCTCCGTGCGCCACTGGGAAGACCTGTGCAGGCCCCAACGGAACGAGGCTAAATTCCCTTCATAGTGATTCATTTCATGTTTTCTTCAGAGTGATTCATTTCATCTTCTGAGGTTGGAACAAAAGAACAAAAACATTTCTACTTTAACTTTAGAGCCATTCTATTTTATTTTTAAATTTCTTCCATAGTAAAATTTTAGGAGCTAGTGTTAGCCATTTGGCTATTTTTAGATTACGTAATGGAGAGTCGAATTGCAGTGAGTGAACTATATAAAGCATGGGAGAGTAAATAGGAAACATAAAAGGAACCCGTCGTTTATACATGCAGGTAAAGAAACAGATTTGTGCTATAAATAAGGGACAATTGTCTGCATTTGCAAAAAAAAGGGTTAAAGCAGTAAAATAATTGGTCAAGATACTACAAAATGAGTGAAAGGATGGCGATAATTTCGTCGAAGCTTGAAGAAAGATATAAAGGAATGATCAAATCGGGAAAGAACACTTTAAAACGAGTTGAGATTGATGCAGAATTCAACAGAAACAAACACTACATAGCCTGGACAAAAATGGCGTAATGCTGGAACAAATTTAAGGAATTTAATGCGTCAAGAAGAAAACAAACATACTAGAGCCAGAAACCTTACCGAATATACACTACAACCCTGTAAGGAAATTGATCGCCAAGCTCAGCATTCTCTCCAACTGAAAATGCAAGAAAAAATCAGCTCGCCAACTAGGGCTCTCGATTAATATATACCAGTGTCGGGTAAAGGCAATGGCCACGGCATACTCCATTTGCTATCATCGGTCGTCCATGCGGTCTGCCACATGTTGTGAAGATCCCTTATCCACTTGCTATTGTTGGTCGTCCATGTGGTCTACCACCTGTTGTGAAGATCCCTGATCCACTTGCTATCGCCGGTAGTCCATGCGGTCTGCCACATGTTGTGAAGATCCCTTATCCACTTGCTATTGTTGGTCGTCCATGTGGTCTACCACCTGTTGTGAAGATCCCTGATCCACTTGCTATCGCCGGTAGTCCATGCGGTCTGCCACCTGTTGTGAAGATCCCTAATCCACTTGCTATCACTGGTAGTCCATGCAGTCAGCCACCTGTTGTGTTGAAATAATTCCTTTATTTCGACATTTTACTTTGTCAAAGAATTTAATCTATCTCTTGAAAACAATTTGATCCATATTTCACAACTAGAAGCAATATTTATTGTTAAGCTTATATCCAATTCTCTATTTTCATTTCCCTTCTATGTTTTGCTTAAATTTGCATTAAAAGTAAAAATCTACTCTTATAAAAAACAAATTGTTCCATATTTCAGAAATAGAAACAATATTTCTCGTTAAGCTTATATCCATTTCTCCATTTTTCATTCTACTTCTATGATATGCTCTAATTTGTATTAAAAGTAAATAATTTGGGAAATTATTAAGTATAGATTATTTTATTAATGCTTAATTCATTTACTTAGAAACTAAATTAAATTATATATTAATAATTACATAAATTTAATAATTTCAAATTAAAATATTTTAATATAAAATAATTAAATGATTTTGAGTTTTGGAACTGGTCTCATAATATTTGCATGAATTTGTCTTAAAAAACTTTAAAAGTAATTTTGCAAACCCTTTGACTCCTTTTTATCAACAACGTGATAAAGATGAACAAATGATTTATCTAGACATTCTGTCATAAATCTAACCTTTTATCATAAGTAAGAATCTTGGGTTAGGCTAATCTTATAATAATATGGATATTATTATATGCTTTTATAAGGGTCTTGTAAATATTTATAATTCTAAGAGAATTGAATCTTTGAAAAGCAAAGCAGAGTAGAATTTATTATAATTATATTGATTTAAGTATTTTTAAATTTTGTAATAAATATGAAGAAATAACATGTCATTAAAAATATTTAAAAATAAATTACTTTAATATAAGAACAATTATCATTCTAACTTTTTTATTCATTTTTTTTTTATATTTCCAAATGGGTTAATATAATAATATTTTTTTAAAATGATAATAAAATTATATATAAAGGAATTTTCAATAATTGCATCAGAATAAATGTAATAGTGTAGTTGAATAGAAAATAACATTAAGATTACATGGTCCTTGGGGTACAACGTCTGTTGTAAGTCGGGGCAATAGTCCCTATTATAATATTATGTAATGCATGTTTGGAGTCTCTTTAGGAGAATTTAGTCTTGTTAGGGTTAGAGATCATCCCAGTCAATTTGGGAGGTTAGTCACTTGAATGGTATAAATAGGGATACACCCTCCCTCATTTGTACACACTCATACTCACTCATGTTTGCATGAGGAGAGAGATAGAGACAAGAAGCAGATAGAGATAGCTACAAGAGAATTCTTCTTATTGTTTTTTTCCATCTTGTGATATTGTCTTAGTGATGGAATTATTTTGATGGAATTATGCGGTCTGCCACCTAATATTAATTTGACGGACTGATACAAAACACCAACATAATATAAGAACATATGGGGAAGGACAAAAATAAATCTATTTTCCACCCAACAAGCCACCTTTGTTGCTCTATAAAAGAAACAAATGAAAACAAAAACAAAATCATACATACTTCCATAAAATTTAACCTCGGTTATTAGAAAAAGGGCAATTTTCTTAGTGTTGCTAAACCCTAAACCCTTGAGAAAAACTTACAAAACAACTACTCATTATATTTTTTCTTTTCTTTAATTTTTGTTCTATGCAAGTTTACCCCAAATCACACAACCCATAAAAACAAAGTGAACAGAACAAGAAAACATATGATGGGATTCAAAAATCCTTCCTATAGATTTTATTCAAACAAAGGCATCCAAAAATTGGTTTGGCAATGTATTTATTTTCCTTTCGGTATTCAAAAATATTAGAAAAATAGCAATCTAAATCCTATGGTTTTCTTGTTCAGGATAAAAATATAGGGTTTGGTCAGAAAAAATAGAGGACAGTGGGAACATTTTACTTACTTGCTGCTCCAAATTAGCAGCAAGAATTTCCTCCTCCTCCTTAGCGAGCTCTGATACAGATGACAATTAGTGTTTATTAATGGTTACTTCACAAGAAAATAAATATATCATAGCGCATAGTGAGGAGGATAGCATAAACAACATATCATTTGTATCGCCCACAATCGCGGTGCTACAAGCGTATTATTTCGGCATTAAAGGTGTCTTCACGACAGATTTTCCATCAAGGCCTCTAGTTAATTTCAACTACACTGAGGACAACATACCCAAAAGTATTTGGGCTCCTGTAGAAGCAACAAAAATGAAGGTGCTGAAATACAATTCTACAGTGCAACTGGTTTACCAGGAAACAAACATCTTCTTGGCAGAGAACCATCCAATGCATCTTCATGGATACAACTTTTATGTGGTGGGACAGGGCTTCGGGAACTATAACCCAAAGACCAATCCGTACATATGATCCACGGATGACACATTCCATTTTCATTGCATTGGGTGTTTGATTCATATCTTCTGCCTATCGTCTAGAAAAATTTATCAACGTTAATCCGACCTTAAAGTAGTTTTCTGATCGAAACATACATGTTCCAGCACACAACATCGTGAGGTGTCACCATCGGGACTCGACACAGCACATCCAATAATCACTAAGTGCATCCAGCCATATGCTTGGCTATCTGGAGGTCTAGTTACATTGCAAGTCTATCACAAAGTCTCACAGGCCAACGAATTTCACAACGATTTAACGAATCCACAGATTAGAAAAAAAAAACTAAGCTAGCTTAGCTTATTGTTACTTTTTCCAAACTTTTCTTAAGCGGCAAGTACTAAGCGACTTCGTTGCTTATTCAACTTGTTTTTTATCTTTTTGTGAGAGGATTTGGAGATTTGACCCTTTTACATTGATTAGATCTTTTGTCTTCTTGGTTTTTCCTAAACGTTTGCATGCTATTCTTGAGATTACCAAGTTGAATGTAGGTCTCTTCCTTATTATGGTACTTGTTTATTCCAAATCTTCATTAGCGTGACAATTTCCAATTATTACATATGCTTAGATTCAATTTGATGACCATTAAAATTAAGAGGTTTAATGAAATTTAGTGAATTAACATTTTCTTAGTAATGATATTTATTCTAATTAATTTTGTCTATATAAAGTTTAAAATATTAATTTTATATACTCTTGAGTTCATTAAATAAGTTTTACATATACCATTGAATAAAAAAATTATTTAATCTACATTAAAACTTATCCTTACTTTCTTGAAAATACTTATTTGTATAAAATCTCTTTACATGTAAATTCTCTAAAGTTATTATTATTATTTTATTATAAGCTTTATTACAAAGAATATATGAGTTGGGTTAATTATAATATTTCCTTAAGCTCACTAAATCATGCTTCAATTACATGAATTGACTTAATGCAATTAACATGATTTTAGAAGAGATAATACAAGGCATTGAAATACTCTGTAGGGACTTAATATAACGTATCATTTCATGTTGCTTAATGTTAAGCTCTTCTTTGAAAAATGCGGATTTAAATGAAATGATGTGATTGATGATTTTTCATTTCATGGTTCTCTCGCGTTAAGCTTTTCTTTGAAAGATTTGTATATGTTAAGCTCTTCTTTGAAAGATTTATTTGCATTTAAATGAAATGATGTGATTGATTATTTTTTCATGTCAACATTCTTAGGGCATATGTGAAGAATGAAATGATGTGATTCATTATGTTTTTATGTCAACATTTTTTTTATGTACATGTAAAGGTTTATTTACTAGCAATTGCCCCAAGGAGTTGCAATAATATGCCGATAAGGTGGTTGGTAGAGGGGTAAAAGAATACATAAAATGTAACATTAAAATGAGGTAGTGGAAGATTGCAATTAATACCACAAAAAATGGAACACTTTAATAGCAAAAGTTAGAGAATAGGCCAACTCATAATAGATAAAAAAGTTAATAGTGATTTAACAGTTTTACAAAATAGCAAAAAGGGGTTTCAAATAACATCACATTATACAGTGAACATGGAATTGCATGGGAGAAATTTATCTGATGAAGAAAAGACGCCAATGTGTCATATGAAATAGCATGAAAATAGGCTCTACTCCATTCCTGGTTGAACACACATCACATATAGGAAAATTTGTATCGCATACATATTTTTTTACAATAGCCCTGGATGAGCATAAAAACTTAAAAGTGAAAGCTCTTAGAAAACTGTAGTCAACTGCTTTCTTCCTCTCAAACAACACTGGGAAATTGGGAATATAAAGGAAACAGAATGGACCAAGATCATGATCAAATGTAAGCAGAGGCCTGCTTCTTGTATATTACAAATGACCTATTGGAGGTGACGACGCTGACAAAATAGAACACAATTTAAAACATACAAATAGTTCCACTATATGGATGATGTAAATTTTGAAAATTCCATCAGGCATCCTTTCCCTCTCCTCTTCTTCCAGCTCTTCTTGGGGTTTTTTCAATTCATCTAGTTCAAGGAAAGGACGTTCTTTTAGTGAACTGGCATCACTAACTGGAGAACTAGAAGAGGGCATTGGGATTTGGTATTTGCTCTGAGCCCCCTTCTGCAGCTTTGGAATTTTTGTAATCATGTGTACATTGCCAAAGAGATTTGATGCCCCTTGATTGTCTCACCAAGTTTTCAATTTGTTAAGGGATGACAGTTAGAGATACCATCCTCTGAAGATGAAACATTGCACAGCTCCTCAGATTCTTCCTGCAAATTTTACAATTTATATTCTTGTTAAACATAGTTCCTGATAAGGATAACAATCTTCCTGCAAAGTGTACAATTTATATTCTAGTTAAACGCAGCTATTCATAAGGCTAACATTCCAAACTTTTTTTTCAAGTGTGCTATACTTGAGCATTTTTCTAGAAGAAAAAAAAATAACATAGATCTCTTTATCTGTTGCTCAGAATTCTTGTATCGTCATCATTCACATCACAACCTACACCATCTCTAGCTGCATTTTCAACTGCAAGTGTCCAATGACAATATTGATGTCAATTCAAAAATAACAGATCTCCATCCACAAAATAATCACATTTTTAGAGGCTCATATAGGCTGTACTAATGAAAATTTAAGAAGAAAGTAGTACATACTCCTAATTCCATATTTGATTAAACGACAAAGCATAACCTTGCACTAAATTATTGCCATTGATAATAACTAATTTTATGGATGAGAAAACTGTATTTTTTATATATTTCAAAATTTCAAGGATCACCAGAATATACAGAAAATGAAAATTAGATATACAACGTGTCATGAGCTGAATGACCATTCAAAAAAAGATACAACCGTGATGCTTTATTGTAAAATACAAGAGATGAGCAAGAAAAAATTCAATAAAATATACCTGTTTAGATTTAAAATTAATGGAAATAAAAAAACTCTTTGATCTCCCAATGGTGGGTGGGTACGGATCCTAACTACTCATAAATTGTCCTGAACCTTTACCATTCATCCTTTAAGCATTCAGAGATCTCATTTCAATATGTGTTAATCGAAGATATAAGTCCTGGAATGAAATAAAATAGACATCAACAACAACTCTGATATAAAACTCATGGATAGGAGAGAAACCTGAATTTTATCAAGCCCATAAAGCATTTAAAATGTCATTCACGGACTTTGAAAACCTAAGTGCATCCTCTTCAAAACAAAGGATCCAAATAAAATGGCAGAATATAAAGATAATATGAAGACATATGAAATATCTGGAACAATGGAACTCTAAGATGGCATAAATGCTTGGAGTATAACAAATGACAAAGTATGAGAATGAAAAAGGAAACAACAGAATCCTTGAAGACTGAAATGATGAGAAGGTCCAGCGTTCAAGTCCATGAGGGGACCCTATACATAGAAAATGAAAATGGGAAACTAATTTAAATGGAGGCAAGAGACACTACTCATACCCTAAAGAACATTAAAGGCTCAAAGGTGCTCCTGGAGGAGAGGATTGTACTGGAGTGGGTGATGGTTTGGGTTTGGTTACAGGTGCAGGAATAACATCTGTCAATTCAAAAAAACCATTAGTTGTATGATATAAAACCAAATACTTTTTTCTCTCCAAGTTTAGATTGCCCAAAGAGTACTTTGGATTGGTTAGAATCAAAGGTTGAAATGTCTAAAATGTATTTTTGATCAACCATACATATATTATACATAGGATACCAAATTAGATTGCAAGCTCCCTGCAGTTACCTGAACATTGATGTTGCAGAAACATACCTGGAATAACTGGTTTAAGCCGCCACCAGCATGAAGCCTGGACAAGAAACCCATAGCAGGGGCGTTTTTGTTGATGGTTGGCTCTGTGTGTTCATAGCTATCCCTCTCATCTGCAAAATTATCATTCTTATCAGGGCCTCCAATAAGAGAACCATGCAAAACATTGGGAGCACTTCCCTTGTTGCTAAACCAAGTGGAGTAGCCCCCTATGTAGCTCACGAATGATAGGTTTAGTTTGTAAGATACAATAGATGAAGCTCTCTGGTGTACTTGACGAGGGTAGTTTCTGCCATAGCCAACCATGTAACTTGTGGCTCTTGGATTGTCTCCATGGATGTAATCAATATGCAAGATCTAAGAGACAAAAAGCATAAGATTTGATTCAGGCACCCCTAGTTTAGAGGAAGTGACTAAAATCATGCCAATCAAATTGAACATACCAAAAGGATTCATGTGCTGGTAAGTTTTAAGAGAAAACCCTAATCCACAAGGCTCAAAATATGAATGTTTGAATAGATTATGGAAACCAAAACAAACAAAAAAGAAATACGCTACTGAAAGAACAAAGCATAAAACCATTTGACATTGGAAGAGGTTGAGATGCACCTGAGATTTAGCAAAGGATAGAATCTCTGAGGGCTGCATAGTTCTGCGTAAAAGTGAAAGGACAATCAAATAACTTGGAGGAATAACATTCATGCAAGATGAAGGATGAATAGTGCGAAGGTTATAATTAATTTCAAACATAGTGCAATCTCCTTGCAATGATTAGTTTGCATCTATGTTCTTCAAAAAAGGAATGAAATAAATCATAAGAATGGAACAAATTCATGTTGGAGTTGAAATGTGAGTGGCAACTTGAAGATCTTTGAAAATGGAATATTTTGGATCATGCTACTTCGCAAGGAATGCATCATATAACCCATAAACAAAATAAGAAAATTGCTTAGATTTCACACAAAACCAAAATAGTTGATAGACAAAATTGTGTAACAGTGTCGAAAGTGTCAATTAAATTGCAGAAAGTGTCAATGCCTTGGAAAACATGTAACTCAGAAAACCTATATGCCATCCACATTTCAGACCCTCCATTGAACAAATGACACTACACGTGGACTTACTTTTAGATTTAGCAAATCAACTACAATTATGTCGCTGTTTGATCCAAGTTCAATACTTGGGAGTGATTTACTATTCAAATTAAAATCCGTCGATCTGGGATGTTTAACAAAACCAATGATTTACTTTAGAAAACCAGCTTTCCCCTTCAGACAGTTGAAAAAGATCTTGAAAATGAATAATCTAAAATATTGGTAACAAATAAGTTCGATAACATCATTATAGTTTGTTTAAAGTGTTTTAATAAAGAACTAATGCTTCACATGTATCAGTTATCTATAGCATACACATAACATTGTTTTCCATGCTAAATCTAAACAGGGGAAACAAAATCAACATATATGTATGACAACATCATGTTTTACAAAGACTCATTGTTTGCATAGCAATGACATTCAAGGACGCAGGATAATATTTCTGCGATCATAGCGCATGTTCCAAAAATAATAAACCCAATGTAACTCCATCCCATAAGAAATTTCTATTAGAATCATGCTCATGAGATCAATGATTTGGGACAATCTAAAAGGAAAAAAGAATTCTTGCATACATTTCCTAATTACACCATATGTAATTTTGAGTTCAATGATTTGGGATGTTCTAAAATGTAGAAAACAAGAAGGGTTGCATATATTTTCCATGATTCAATATATCTAATCATGATTAATATAACAAAAATTACCAAAAACATGCCCTGTTACCAATCTAAAAGGAATCAGGATCAACAAAGAGTAGTGATCATATTTAAATTCTGCAATACTTAACAACCCGAACTTATACAAAAAAAACTTCAGTAATAATTATTCCGTTGAGATAAAGACATCATTGTGAAAAAGTAACAACATATTCATAGTCCAGACTATTTAAATCACAAGCCAAATAGGCATTATATCAAATTATAACAAACCTCATTGTATTCAGTTTTTGGCCATATCAAAAAATATTCCCCAACATGTGCTCCTACAATAGTAACTCCAAATATTCGGCAAAATTCAATATATATTATGCTTATCATTATTCGTACCAACCATTCCACTCCTAATTGTAAAACAACAATTTCATCATACAAAATCTAGTTTTAATACATGAATAGTTATGGACAATAATCCTTTAAAATGCAAATGCAGAATGTCAATTGCAATAAAAAGATAAATTATCATTTAAATATTCATTGTTGACTTCTCAATATTGACATCATTCACAACTAAGTAATTTCCACATACATAAACAAGGAAAACAAAACAGATAAGAAAGTGCCACTTCCACATGCAAAACTTAGCACTTGATGCAAGTATTACTGCTTTGGATTGTTAAGAAGAGATGATGTCATAAAGCCTCTTACATAAAAAAGAACAAAATTGACCACCTCCAAAACTTGAACCAAATGGCACCCAATTTATTTTGATAGTAACTCTACTTCCACTTGTTTTGCTAAAATTTCAAGCTCAGCGAGCTGCTGCAATGCTTTTTCCAGCTAGGAGAAAAGAATCTAAGCTAGCCCATTCATAGGAAACCTTTGATGAACTGGTAGCTTCTCTCCCCTCTTGTATAACTACTCGAGCATCCATATCTTGATTGTAAGACATAAGTGTTTCATCCTCCGTAGAAATCAATAACATAACCTGTAATAGAGTTTAGTAATCATTACAAGATGTTAATATAGAAGAAATCAAGACACTGTTCAAATTTAGACCTTCCAAAAGGTGCCTATATGGGGATGAATAGATTATTTAGAATGTTGTCAAAACAATACAACGCAGGCAAGCCAAAGGAAAACATGTTAAAGAATATTGACAGGAGACCAAGAAAAAGGATGTAAGAGTAAACATACCAAAATATAGTTAACATACATAGCTATACCACAAGCTGAATTTCAAAACATAAAAATATGAAAACCATCATAATTCCATGTCACAAATATTGATAGAGAATCATTTCTGAAACATAGACACATAACATTATAGAATTAAGAAGCACATTAAACCATCAAACTTGACATGGATGATCCTTAACATGATAAACAAATGAATAGACACACATTCACTTACTAAAGGATCTCACATATCTGATCCATGTTAAGCCTGCAAACCTAGATGAGCAAAATGCCATAAAGTATTTTGACTTCAAAATTGAGATAGAAAAAGTATCTAGTATACTATTATGTACACAAAGAAACAAATCATCTCAAGCACCAAAAAAAGAAACACATTCAACTGAGAAAAGCGTGCACGCACGCACACACACACACACACACACACACACACACACACACACACTGTATATCACAATAAAATCATAAATACACAGAGATTTCTAGTACTGTTGCAGACAATTTCATTAAGAGAGGAGATTGAAATTCCCCTCAGATAAAGTGAACAAATTCTAATCTTCTTTAATTTCGCAATGATATGAGTGCAGGATGGTAAAAGGAAATCCAACTATATTGAAAATAACAATGTGTGACATAGTAACTCTACCACATAAAATAGAAAACATATTGTAGAAAGGAAAAGAAATAGCTCCAAGTTCCAAGGACCAAAACAAAAGACACTTCCTCCTAGCTATATCTGAACGATGATAAGACAGAATGCCATATATTGATTTGAGAAAGTTTGTAGCAATGAGTGAATTCTTCAAGCTATAACTTGAAAGAAACAATCTCAGAAGTGAGAGGAATTCTCCATCCAACCCTATTAGTCAAGATTGTAAAAAAATAGTAGTGTAGATGCAAAATCCTTTATATCTAACAACATCTTAAAGAAAATAAACTAGAGCCATGTTTTAACTATCAATACACAAATACAAAAGCACATAAAGGCACAACCATCTTCATTAGTGAAAGGAATCCAATCCCACATGAACCATCCCTCTTCTAATATGTCAACCCCAAACCTACCCAAATCAAGTAAGACCTGTATTTCTTGAAGCAACAAAAATCAATACTAAAAACGTAAGATACAGTACAAGCCCATAGTAAGTAATTGCTAATATAGTTCCCTATTTATCAACCCACTTACCATATTTAAATTTATTGGATAAGAAAGTGTATGAAATTTGCAATCATGATTAAGAGAGGGACAAAGGCCTTGGCCCTTAAGGTTGGGGGAACTAATAGAGAAGGAGGGAATTGACCATCTAGGGAGGTGCATACATACCATTGAAAATTCCCAAAATCTCTTGAACCTAGAATAGTCTTGCTACTAAAATTGACAGTGGCAATGTGAAGCTCTTTGAAATGGAATCTCTTTAAAATGTCCCAAGCAAATTGTGGATTATGCTTCTCTATAAGTATATCAAAAAACTCATAAATGAAATAAGAAAACTACACATATTTTATACAGATAACAAAAATAGTTGATAAACAAAAATATATAACACTGAGAAGAAGAATAGTAAAGTGACCATCCACGGATATTGCATAGATACGATTGACATCAAACAAAAAAAATGATGATTGTGTCTCTGTCTTCACCAAATGAATTTTCCAATTATGAAGGAAATTGTACACAACAGAACAAGGCTTGGAAAACTAAAGGCACGGTATGTATTTTTATAAACTCTAGAGGGAAAAATAGGAACTGCAAAACAAATACCAATGTGCACTTATTCTATCATGTTACTTTGCTTAAAAAATGAAATTTAGCATGGCATGATTGTATATGAATGGAGAGAAAAACTCACATTATGATGTATTAGAATTTAGCAGTGAAAGACATGGGTGTTGGAGCTGCTCCAGGGTAAGGATGTGGAACATGTGACCCACAAATGCTCAGCAATCAATATTTATGTTTGTAATTTATGTCATTTGACCTATTTTAGTTCATGACACAATGATCCACAATATGAAATACATTAAACATGGCTTATTTGGCAGAGTTGTTCTTACTTAATGGAGGTCTTGGCATGCATGTTTGGGATAGACCCATTGAGATTGTTGTAGGACAAATTGTTGAGAGTGTATACATGACCTTCAAAATACATTTCTTCACAGTATGCTACAATTCTTTCATGGCATCGTGTAAGCATTTGGTAAAAAGGTGCACTCCACCTCAATGGATGAAGATAAAAACCAGGACAACCATCTGTCCAAGATAATTTCAAAAATAAAACATGAAGTTAACATGTATTGAATTGTATGAGCATATGTACATATAATGAAAAGGATCATGCCTCCCATACGTAATTCTAATAAGAAAGGGTGATGTACAAATTTTTTTTCACCAAAATCAATGAATGTATGTTACCATGAAATCCTTGAGGTTGAAGGCATTGCAACATGCAAAGACATTACTACAAACAGGCAATGGAAACCTCAAGATAGGAAAAAAAGTTTTAAAGATTGATATATATTCTAGAGAATAAATGTAATGGAAATCATGGAATAGCAATAGTAAATAAGAAGGAAATGGAAATTATGGAATTGCCATAGCAAATAAAAAGGCAAACATATATTGAAGAAAAAAGCCAAACATTTCTTTACATTAGACTCTCAAATAGATAAGTCTAGAAATGTAATCAAGCGTGTGAATTATTACGAGAGCCAAAATAGAATATAGGGACCACCCATATCAGAAAATTTGTTTTGGATTGGAACCTGGAACCTTCCTATTAGAAATCAAACTTTGTTTGAGAAGAATTCTATAAATGTGAACCAACCTTATGGCCTTTCTTTGGCCTTCCTTTGTGTTGTCGAAGTTTGCTATAAAGGCTTAAAACGTTGCTCCTTACCTGTAGTATTTGCTCTGTAGATTTTCATGGATACATTCAATACCTAGAGACAAAAACACCCAACCATGTCTATTGCTTATAATTTTAAATTTTATGCCTTTCGAAAAGAATGCTGATTAGATTTGCACCTTTTAATGGTAATGTCATGAAATATTTACCAAGGAATCCTGAATTACAAGCGCAGTGGTAAGTGTCCAATTGTTGAGTTGCTATTTCATTTCAATCCTAGGGCCGAGAGTACTATTTATTTGCATCCTTTTCAGGTGATAAACATTTGTCTCCATTGTCTCTCTTCATCTTCTATTCTGTTTCTCCCAGTTGACAATGTGTCTTGGGTGCTAGTTCTATGACATACCTGCTGTTTTTTCTGATTTTCAATTTCTAGTAGTGATGTTCACGGCACTTACAACCCTCTTAAAATGAAATGGAAATTCTATTAATGTTCTTAAGTGACCAAAAAATGTCAATGGAATTGGATGAGATCTAAGCATGTAAGGTACATTAAGCAAGAGGGTGTTTGATGCATAGAAAGCTAAAACTATTTTCAGCCAAGTAAAAGTGAAAAAAATAAAAGAAGAAAATAGAAGAAAAGGGAAAAGAGCAAGAAACTTACTAAAGCATATCCTTAGAACAAGACATGGATTACTTTTAAGTGAAATCTGCACATCCTAGCCATGTGAAGTGTAGTTGTTGCTCCTCAAAATTTGATGAATTGAGGTGAGGATAAACAAACAATAATATCCTATGCTGTAAAAGTCACTAAGCATGCTTGGAAATTGGAAGAAATTAGGGATGTAATATGTCCACTAAAACGTTTTGATATCTATCTTCCATGGCTAGAGATGATGGCATATGTGGTCTTATGTCCAGAAAGAAGTATGTTTATACCTCTAATTTTTCTCTAAACGCCTCTCTTTCTATCTTGTGATCAAGGTCGAATCCGATGTACAACCATTCATCTTCCACAACACATTTTTCATATTTTATTTCCATTTGTTGCAATTTATTTTCCACTAAAATAACATCTGGGCACTGCCAAAGAAAAAATGATAAAGTGATCAGGACAGCTCTAAAATGAAGCACATCCTTCTAGAATACTAGTAAGAATCTCTCAAAGGTGACTATAGGACTTTAAGTAAACCTGAAAAGTGATATGGTTATCTCCTAGATCGATATTAGTTTTCTTAGGGAGATCATCCCAAGCCCTGCACTACAAGAGATGAATCCCCACACCCTAACTGAATAACCTCGACAGCAACAACATTTTGGATCCATCGGAAGCATATATGAAATATTATATTCAGACAGTAACGTCTGGTAAAGGACTATATTGACCCAAATATCTTACCAAGCTCCTTCAAAATCGAATGAAGATGGCCTCCTAACTTAATGAAATCCAAGATTATTCTCGTAGAATTCCATGGAAGCCGTGATAGATTTGCAAACAAATGGAACGTGATTGAGAGATACCAAAGTTAAAGGTTGGGAAAATGGGATCTGATCTTCCTTCTCCATCCTGTGACTCATCCTATTGTTGTTTTTTCACAGTCTACAAACGAAAATGAATAATTTGATAGGCACCCTCTTTTAGAAACGGCTTACACTCTTCACGACTATCTCCTTATTAAAGAAGTTTTAGGTTAAATAATAGAAATAATATGTAGCCAAAGTGTCACAGTTACTTGTTGCCTTATGATCTTTGTTAATTACTTCTGCATTTATTACTTGGTAAATAATAGAAATTATTAGTAGCTAAAGAGTTTTGATTTTTGATCGATCAAGAGTTTTTGCCCAAAATGTTTGCAATCGGCAGTTCAAGTATTCACCACAAAGAAATTCATATCTTCAAATCCTTTATTCTTCTTATGATCCTTTATCATCATATCGGATGCTGGCCATTTTCCTTCTTGTGTTGCAAGGCCTATAAATTTTGATGCAAAAAGTCTTCATAACTTAGTTGAAAATACTGCAACAAGAATATGCCCATTCTGTAGAATGCATTCCAGTTTGAGTGCAAACCATATCTTCACTGAAAGCTTTTAATAGGACACCTATACAAAGCAAAAAAAATCTTCTAGGTGATTTGTGCACAAGGTCTGTTAAAAAATTCAAAATTCCAAAATGGGAATGCTTTCCAATTTATAATGTAGTAAAAAAACAGTTCGTCTATGTAGAAATCGCAGAATCAAAAAAACGTTCTTTTGGCAGAATCAATAGCAAAGGCAGTTGCTTTGCTACAAGGAATGGTCAATTCTATGTTCATCCAATGTTCGATCCTCACTCCCCCAGAGCATGGAAGTGTATGGCCTGTAACTCAGCTGTACCCCCTGAAAATCTAAACCCATTCTGGCCGAGGAGTCGAATGCCAGCAGGGCCAGAATACCATGAGATGAAGGTGGGGCTTGTGGGTGCTGCTGCAATTTTGAAGGTTTCGAAGAAACATGACCAACAATAGGCATAGGTAAAGCAGAAAAAGTACCTGTACCTAAACCTAAAATGGAAACGGGAAAAGAAGGAATAATACCTGTACCTGAACCTACAATGGACATAGGCAAAGCAAGAATGACACATGTACCTGTTGCTTCCGTGATCGCTGGCTCGGCCTTGTTGAGAAACCATTGAATTGTTTCTCCATCTGACATGTGACCCAACTCAGGCGTTAGCTGAAAGATCGGCGTTGCACTACCTGTAGGTATTCTGACCCTCCGACCTCACCCATTCACCTTGGTGTGCCTGTCTTTAGTGGAGGGTCTCTTGACTACCAATGCCTTCCTTGTTGGATCATTGCTCTAGGGACCCTCCAGCAAAAGCCTCTCCTTAAACTGGTTTTACACCTCTGAACTCATTTTCAGTTACAATCTATGCAATCTTAAGTGTATCTGGAAAAGGATAATCCCAGATAAAAGAAAAGACGTCAATAAAATCTGCAGAACCGAAAACCCAAATCTCTATATACCGCATGCACCCTTTTTATACAAGGAACCGAGGAGTTTCCCCTCTTCAGTTTCAAATTCCTGAGCTCAACCTATGGTTATTTGCCTGTCATTATAATCAGACTGAAGGTTTGTAATGAGCTATAAACACCTCGAAAATGAACTTGATAATCACAAACACTCATAAGATTTCATGGGGACTCTAAAAAATATCGTATATTTGTGACTAAATATCGAAAAATAGCGGATGCCCATTTATTAGGTTCTGGAATTTGTGTCAATTAGGATTGGGTGGTTTAAAATTGGAATTCAAATATTGAATATTGCATAAACCTATAAGAGTAAAAAAAACCACAAACAATAAGTGGACTCAAGGAGAAATGCATTTAGAATGAATTGGTGTAAAGTTCCAACCAAGAACAGGCCCCCCAAATCTAGAAAACGCTTTGAAATTCCTAGAGTGTTGAAAAAAAAACACTCGCATGCACATGCATAACTCTTTCGAATTCCTGCAGTCTTTAAGAAGAAAACATCCCCTGCCGATTTCTTGTGATGGGAAAACGGTGTGGAGATGAGTATGCAAAGGAGAACAAATTAGAATAATATAGCCTTGTCTAGCTCTAGCTGGCTAGCCCCCTTTTTATGGTATCCATGAATTGCAACAAGCAAATTATTCTACGAAAATGCTTAGAACAAACGTCCCAGATTGGTCATTCCAGCAAAGTCAAAGACACAAACAAAACGCTTGGCAAGAATGCCATGAGGAACACGATCTCCATAATCTACCGTAGTCATTCCTAAATTTCAGAATCAGCAATCACTCCCTACCTATCACAAAAATTCTTGAGAGCACCTGATCTGCCACAACTTGTACTTCAACAACAAAGAGAAAAGTAACCAGCGCAGACGGACAAGTGAAAAACTTTCACAACACCCAACCAGAGAGGATGAACGTGGACGTGGCAGTTAGGTTAAGATAGGTTAGGATGCACGTGCCAAAATTCTATTGGATTGATAGATGATGATGCTATAGTGTTCCAAAACACAACTTCCGAGAGAAAAAACCCCTTAAGGTGTAAATATTTTCATATTTTTTATTTTAAATTTAATGCATATGACATACTTAAAACAAGAGTTGCATAATAGCTAGTTAAACACTGCTAAATTGCATAAAATTATGCATTAACAAAAAAGATATTTTACATTGTAATTTAAAATATGATTCATTATTTGTCTTAATCAATTAAAGTTATTTTTAACCACAACATTTATTACCTAAGTTATATGACACGAGGACACGAAAATACGAGTATTCGACACGAGACACGATG